>JAPWDM010000002.1:15107832-15170332 GCA_035578155.1 Brachynemurus nebulosus
TTTTTTTAGGCAGTAGTTAACAAAATTTGCCAGATAGCCCAATTTTAATAGATTGGTAATGTCTAAAAATTTCACTTAAAAAAAAAAATTTGGGTGTTATGTGAGGTAAGTTTGCCTAAAATTTTCACTAATTATATTAGGAGAGGTTTGTCTGACATTAATTAATAAAATACGCCAGAAAGACCAATTCCTTAGTAAAATTATATAATTTGTTATATGTAAATTTCAGCAAGGTGTTCAGCAAGGTAAGTTTGAGGTTAAAAGATAATATTTACTTGACTAATACCACTTTATTTAAAGTTTTTAAATATCTGTGACATGTTTCGGACCCATATGGCCATTAACTAACAGTCGTTAATGGCCATATGGGTCCGAAACATGTCACAGATATTTAATAACTTTAAAAAAATTGGTATTAGCCAAGTAAAAATTGTCTTTTAATTTTAAAATGGAATACCATAAAGTAATGCTCAAATCTATCAAATATACCTAAGTTTGAGGTTTTTTACAGCCATTTCAAAAAATTTTTAAAAATAGAATTTAACAAAAATTCAAAGGTCTGTCGAATATTTTCTATTGTCGGCATTCTTTACTATCGATTTAGCTCTTTTAATTTGAGGTATTTTATCAGATATGATTTTTTGCTATCGGAGCTTGGACTATTACAGACATCTGAATTCATAAACATTGTAGGTATCTGTCATCAGCTAAGAATATATGCATGTATATATACATTCTCAACATTATGTATACATATGTATGTATATTATATACACATATACATGCAATATACATGTATATTGTGTATGTCTGCACTAGTAAGTACACCTACCAGATACCAACGTTTATGAGGGCTCCAAATAAAAATATCCAAACTCACTTATCTTAAATTTTGTATGTGCATTCTATAAGATGGATCTCAATTAATAAATAACAAAATACCCCTGTCGCAGCATCCTGCATAACATAGCGAATTTCCATTTACAAAAGTACGTTTTTCTCGGAAACTAGTTGATATATAGTAATTGTAAATAAAAAAAACCTTCTTTATGTGAATTTTCCGCCTCATTCCGCCAAATCTTTTTCACAAAAATGTCCAAAACACCGTAAACGTTTTCACGAAATTTCTTAAAAATAAGATGTTTCGTTCTTGAGTTATCGTGCGGATACATTTATATATATGTTTACTAAGTGTCCGCACGATAACTCAAGAACAAAACATCTTATTTTTAAGAAATTTCGTGAAAACGTTTACGGTGTTTTGGACATTTTTCGTGAAAAAGATTTGGCGGAATGAGGCGGAAAATTCACATAAAGAAGGTTTTTTTTAATTAAAATTGACATAGTGTTTGAAAAATTACCAAACTGGATCGGCTGGGACTCGAACCCGGATTTCTTGGTTACAGGCACTCGATAACATTTGAAATTAAAAGGTTTTTTTTATTTACAATTACTATATATCAACTAGTTTCCGAGAAAAACGTACTTTTGTAAATGGAAATTCGCTATGTTATGCAGGATGCTGCGACAGGCGTATTTAAAAACAGGAACTCCTGTTGTAGAGTCGGCAGAAAATAAAGTAAGAGATGCGCAGAAACGTATTTTTGATTGGGCCAGTCTAAGTTGATTTTCAATGTTTTTAAGGTAAGGTCGACAGTTGTCATAACCACTCAACCAATGTACGCAATGTACACTAAACATTGTATCTGTGGTTACCAATCAGTGGGCCAGTTATATGTACAATGTACATATATTGTCAATAATAAGCTAAAATATTGATTTTGAAGTTAAATTCTTATTCATTAATTTTTTTATCTAATAATATTTTATGAAATGTTCTCGTCTTTCTCATTTTTGTTTTTGGAATATTTGAAAGAAGATAATGGATCTATTGAATAAAAAGAAGTATTATTTGCTTTTACTTCCCATTTTTTAAGTCTTTACTTATAATCAGTTGAATAAAAACTTAAGTGATTACTTAAAAAAAAGAGTTTACTTATATCAAATAAGTAAACTCAAATTATTTCCAGTATTTACTTAGTGTGGAAATATTTACTGAGATTTTTCCAATTAGTACTTTTTTTTAATTGAATAAAAACAAGTATAGTCTTAAACCAATAAGTAAAAACTTGAATATTTATAAGGTTGGTACAGAGCATACTTTTTATTAAAACAGAAGCATTTCTTGAGTTCTTTGTGGTTATTAACTTCCCATAAGAAGTTATTGTAATGGGTCCGATTTTACGAATCGCTAATTTTGACATATCTCCTCCACATTTCAAGGTCACTAGAATCCGAATCCATCGTTTTTAGCGTGATGTCAGTGCGTGCGTTCGTTAGTTCGTTCGTTCGTGAATTTTTTTTCGTCTCGCATATCTCGAGAACAAATGATGATATCAACTCCGGACTAATTTCATTAGATGCGTAATCAAAAAAATGAAGACCGGATAAAGTTTTCAGCAAATTCGGATTAGCGGTTTGTTTTTTGTGGTAAAAAAAAAAACAGAATTAACTTTATTAAGATAACATAGATTATATGGATTTTTTACCATAACATTATTATATAATGGCCTAAGAACCTTCCTTGATGTTAAAAACGCCAGTATATTATTATAAAATTTAAAAATTAAAAAAAAAAAAAAAAAAACGGAATAAGAAACTGTTATTGAAATATATTTTGTCTCGCATATCTTGAGAACAAATGATGTTATCATTTGTTTGATAAGGGTGGAGCCCCCACTCTTAGGTACAGAAGGCGAAGCCCCCGGTATGGTCCAAGGGGCAAAGCCTCTATCGGGGCCCAGAGGAGAAGTTGCCCGAAATGGAAAAAGAATTATTTATGTACAGTAGTCTCTAGTCTTTAAGGACACCCAATGGGAAGTTGACAGTGTGGGTAGACCTGTCCCCCAAATTTTTTTAAATATAGTAGACTTTATAAATATACGCAATATGAAGCGGTATAACGAAAGGAAGAACGTAAGTCCCACCAGATCAAAGGTTTTGCTACGTTTTGAAAATGAAAGTGTAAATTATCTTTCAAATTACTTTCTAATGGACTCAGATGAAACCAGAAGAGCGGCTCTTAGCTCACGTCAAGAAATTCGTTAGTGACACCGGATTTCAAACAGGCGTTGCTCAAGATTTTGGAGTTCACTACACAACAGTGCGCTAAACTAGAAACAATGTTGCTGATAGTATTATAAAAAAACTCATCACCGGATAAAATTTCCATCCAATTTACAGGTTATGGAGAAAGGTAGAGTAAAATGATCAAATAAATTTCGAACACCTACATTTATTGGTGCACTGGATGCACACACGTTCCCATTAAAAAACCATCAACGTTTGGAGATGACTATATTAACAGGAAAGGATTTTCGAGCATAAATGTGCAAGTAACCTGTGATTCAAGTAAAATGATTACAAGTGTGGACGCTCAGTGGCCTGGAAGTGTTCATGATTCCAGGATTTGGAAACAAACCTCCATACATAACACTTCAAGATGTCGAGGTAACTTCTGTTTGCTTTGAGACAGCGGATACGGAATTACTCCAGGGTTATTAACTCCGTTCAAAGATCCCCAAACAGAAATGAAGAAATGTTTTAACAATATTCACTCCAGAGAAAGGGTCATAATTGAAAGGGTATTTGGGCAACTGAAACAAAGATTTCCTATTTTGGAACACAAACTAATGGGTCGATTCTGTAACTACATTATTACAGACTGTTATTTTGCAGTACAGAGCTCTGTAAAATTGTTTTTAACAGAATGTTAAAAATTTGGTATTCTGTAAAACACTATGTTAAGATGTCAATTACATTTTATATATTCTACTGTTGTTGAACTATTTATGTTAAATTACCATGGATTTGTGTATATAAAATGTAAAAAATTAATTCTTTTATAGCGATTTATGTTAAATGGAGAGATAAATTATGTGTATTACCTATGTATATTAAACTCACGTAAAATTATCATGATTATGGGTTAAGCTATTTCTAAATTAGATATTCGGGAATTCTCTAGACAACCAGTTCCTTATAATGGTTATAATATTTCAGGCCACGCGTCAAATGGTAAAATAGGCATATGTACCTATAATGCTATAATTTCGATATCTAATTTACACACATCAGAGCTTTCCGTAGATATCGGTACCGATAGTTTCAGAAATACTTCGAGCCCACCAAGTCTCTGGGGAAAATTTTTCATAAATTATTGACACTTTTATGGGTAAAAATTTTTTTAAAAAAATTGTGAAAACAGCTAAATTAAGGAGCGCTTATTCACTATCAAAAGACAATGCATTGTGCATTAAATACGTAGGCAACAAAATAAGAATTGACAATACTATGAATAAGAATACTTGTTGAAATACATTAAATAACTGAAGCACTGTCGAGAAAAGGTAAAACGCTTCATGTGGACAAATTGTGTCAGTGCGATTTTGTCCTGAAAACATTCACTGTATATAAAAAAAAATATAATTCATAATAAATTTATTTTATTTGAAATTACATCCTATCCGATTTAAGAACACTGCACTATTTCCTCAACAGTCTTCTTACTACAAAAAATACTTTATGATCACGTACTTACGGATATCAAATAATTCAAAAAATGACAAATTAAAACGTCAAAATATTGAATTTATAAAAAACGCAAAAATCAAAATTATCAATATTTAATAATATCCATAGTAATTAGCCTATTTAACAGCTCTGTAAAGTTTATGGCGAGTGTTTTGAGTGCTGTAAAGTTTACAGAGCAATAACAGAATGTTAGCTAACATTTCTGTTAAAAATTGCGTACAGAATACCATTTTTTAACATTCTGTAATTTAACAGTCTAACGGAGGTTTTACAGACTGTTAATAGTTACAGAATCGACCAATTAGAGTATCTTTGAAAAAAGTTCCAAAAATAATTGTCTGTTGTGCTGTATTACACAATATTAGTAAACATCTACACGATGATTTTGACTTTATAGAACAGTTTCCAAATAATTATGAAGAATAATTATGAAGAATATTATGCGTTTGTTACAATTCTCCAAAATCAAGTGTTTACTTATAAGTATAAGTTAATACTTATAAGTAAATACTTAAATTTTTAAATGTTTTTCCAATATTTACTTTTAAGTAAAAGGTATCTTTTATTCAAGTCAAATGAAGTAATGTCTTCTACTTAAAAGTATTAACTTCTCTGCATAAGTAATCACTTACAAGGTTTTACTTTTTTTTATTCAATAGACCCTATATTTAACATGTTTATCATAAGAATAATAAATTACCTATTGTTATCATGAGTTTTTTCAATTTTTGTTAAATTTCTACAGAAACAGGGTAATAAATTGTTTTATTGCTCAACGACTTCCTACAATTTATTTCTGGGTTTTTTTTAAAAATTTTATTGCATAACCTTATTCTAAAGTTCTTAGATATGAAATAATTAAAATTTGCCTCCCCTGCGGTGTCGGTGTCTTTGCATCTTACAGAATTATTTTAAAATAATTTGAATTACTTTCAAAAACTACCATTAGAAATTTTTTTGCTAAAAATTACAATTTAGTTTCTGTGTAATATTCAGTGTATTCATACAGAGTTTAACAATTAAAATTCAATTTAGTATTCAGTTTTATTTTAAGCTAATACTTTTATTAATTTTAAGCTGTTTATACATTTCTGAATTTTTTAATTTTCATATTTTGTGTAATAATTATGGAAATGTCGGAATCCATTACTGATTCATCAAATCAAAATATTGATGAAAATGTAAGTATTAACGGCACCATTGGATCTGATCATATATTTTAATTGAATTTTTTAAAATATCTTTTAGCCTAAAGTTCCTAAGAAAATACTGCACACAGCTAAGGAGATCATTTATAATGTGTACAGTTTTTTTTAAAACTGAAGCCGAGAACAGTTCTTCAGTAAAGAACTTTGTGCTAAAAACTTCAAAAGCTGTGAATGTACCAGTGAGCACAATTCATAGAATTGTACAAGAAAAAGAAAAAAACTGGTGTATTGCGGTCGCCAAGAAAAAATATAAAAAAATTAAAACCCAAAACTACGGTGGATTCTTTTACTGAAGAAACTATATGGAGAACTATACATAATTTTAATAGAACAGATGGATGTAGGCCGACAATAAAATCTGTTCATGAAAAAATTAAAGACGATATTAGTTTCACCGGGGGAATTGATTCGTTTCGGACAGTGGTAAAAAAGCTAGGATTTTCTTGGCGGAAAACAATCGACAATAGACAGCTTTTATTAGAAAGGGATGAAATAAGAAATAAAAGAATCGCTTTTCTACGCCAAATAAAATCATATCGAAACGAGGGTCGTTCAATTGTTTATATTGACGAGACTTATATCAATGCAAGTCATACTACTCCATTTGAGTGGACAGATAGATCGAATTTAGGACTGAAAAAACCAATTTCGAAGGGTCGTCGCTTAATTATAGTTAATGCCGGTGGAAAAATGGGATTTATTCCCAATAGTTTATTGATGTTTATTTCGGGAAGTAAAACGGGAGACTACCATGATGACATGAACTTTGAAAATTTTTCAAAATGGTTGGAAGAGAAATTAGTGCCGAATCTACCACCGCGTTCGGTTATCGTTGTTGATAACGCCTCTTACCATAACAAGACTGAAGAAAACCATCCTACGATGAATTCAAGGAAGGGGGAAATGATTCAGTGGCTTTTCGAAAGGCAATTATTTTTTGAATCTGGGATGACGAAACCAGAGTTATATGAACTTATTAAAATAAATAAACCCCAATGGAAAAAGTACAGCATTGATAAAATTGTTTCAAAATATGGTCATAATGTACTGAGACTACCACCCTACCATCCCGAGTTGAACCCAATTGAAAAAATATGGGCTACAGTTAAAAACTGGGTGGCTAGTCATAACACCACATTTAAATTGAGTGATGTTCAAAAATTGGCAGCAACTAAGTTCGAAAATATCACAGTAGATGAGTGGGTTCAAATATGTCAACATTGCGAAAAGGATGAACAAGAATATATAAAACGTGAACATATTACCGATGAATTAAGTGATCGCTTTATAATATCTTTGGGCGACGATGACAGTGACTGTGCAGACGATTTTGGTTTTGATTGTGATATGGATTTGAATTGAAATAGTGTAATTACAAAATATAATTAGTTTAGTGTGTAAGTCTTCTTAAAATATTTTTTTTATTCGTGTAAAATTTTAAACTTTTAGTAAAATACAATTGTGAAAGTAAATTACATTCTTAAGTTTGAAATTTCAAGGAGGAAAAAATGGTAAGTGTGTTTCTATTGCAATATTTCGGCTATTAATCGTTAACATTTTAATATACAGTTCGTTAAAGGTAGTTACTTTTGCCATCGCATAACCTCAACAACTCAGAAATAAATTTTTTTAAGGTAGTTGGTCGATAAAACTGTTTTTTCAAAGGAATTTAACGAAACTTCTCTAGATGTTTGTTTAATCCAATACCAATAATACGAGCCCTTACCGAAAAAAAAAAAATTGACCACCCCAATTTTGAGAAAAACGACTTCAAAGTTTTGTAATTTTAACATGGGCTCTTATGGGAAAACACCATTTTTTTTGAATAAAATGAAAACGTGTCAAAGGAATTTGATAAAAATTTAATGTTATTTAATACAAAATTACAAACCATATTTAATAAGAAATAAAAGTTATTGACCACGCCGTTTTTGAAATATAACTTAAGCGTAGTACAAACCAAGTAACAAAATTGTTGGCAACATGTTGCCAACATGTATCCCATCAACAAGCAAAATGTTGACGGATACACGTCAACATTGAGCGGCATCACAACAAAGAAATTTGTTGAATGTTGCTTGTATCCGTGTATCCCATTTCAAATGGAAAACATCGGTCAGTTTGGACGGTGTTGCCAACAAACTGCCGCGATTACATTCAATTTATTATTTATACATACATATGTACAGTACTATTACGTATTGTAAACATAATTATATACATATTTTGTAAATTCCTAGTTAATCACTATAGACCGGATGAAATAATTTTTCACAGGACCGGCTTAACGATTTCAGTGTAATACTGTTAGACTGTTTGTATTTATGTATGAGTCTGCTACAACGGAAATAACAGAATCCTGAAAATTTGCTGAAATTCAACATAGAGAAGCAAAAACTTTTTAGAAAAATTTTATTATGTGAGATTTATATCAAAAATAAAAAGGGGCCCCAAATTTTGTTGAATTAAAGTTTTGCAATATTTATTTGTCTAACTAGCTGGCAGGTACATATAAAACAAAATTTATTGTCTTCTTTCCCACAGGCGGCTGTCTTTCAGTATCAATTGATAAACAAACTCCTTATCTCTTTTTAACTTTTTAAAATTTAATATGTGTACCTTGTTTACAATTTTTTAAAATTTTTAGTTTTCTTCATAGGTACATACACATGCAATGTAAATCAAGCAATATTTAATCTATTTCATTCAAACGTATAAACAAAACATCATTTTGATGACATCGTACGTGTTGTACGTATAAATATGTACGTATGTATTATTTGTATTTAACCACAGATACTATTGATATTAGAATATTTGCATGGACCATACAATAGAAGTTTTTTAGATATTATTTTTTTGAAGCAAAATCGTCATATTGATTAACACCTTTTATAATCTACAAACACAGAATACTTACAAACTATCGATGGTAATGAATATTTTTTAATTTTTATGTGATTTTTGTTGTAATTTGAGAGTATTTATTAATAAATGTTCTAAAAATATTTATACTAACAAATATAACATCAGTTAATCTAGAAAAATTTTAAATCCCCTCTTGTTTAACCATCCATATTCGTCAACACTTCAGTCACTTTTCATTTTCATATAGATTGTGTATATAAGTGTATTCCCACTATTTATTCAATGCTCAAAAGTATATACAAAAAGAAATATTAGTTAGCAAAAATGAAATAAATACCTATATAATATTTTATTAGATAACATATTATTAACGTTACATCTTTTTTTCTTAATATGTATACTTTTATTTGTGTATAGTTTGTTGGCAAGGTATACTAGTTTTGTATGAACATTTTTTAAGGAAAAATTAGTAATATTTTCTAAAACATATTATGTTAATTCGATTTAATTTAATCAGTTTATGTAAGTATGTATTTAAAGAAACATCATTTGCTCTAGCAGACTCATACATAAATACAAACAGTCTAACAGTATTACACTGAAATCGTTAAGCCGGTCCTGTGAAAAATTATTTTATCCGGACTATATTAATCACATTGTTATTTTTTTTTAAATTTTTTTTTTTTTAGTTTTGTAGTACTATATGCCCCAAAACCACTTAAACTGGTAACGAAAATTTGGAGACGCTTCTAGTTTTTGAAAAAAATTATTTAATATAAAATAATAAAATTTTAGCATTAATATAATATAAATATAGAATTCCAGTGGCGGTTTCTTTTAATTTAATATATTTCATTGTTCCAGGATATTTAATTTATTTTGTATTAATAATATTAATATATCGTTATACAAAAAACATTTATGTTCAATAAAAAAGATTTTAACCAATTGTAGAAAAAAGATTTCAATTTTTAATGTACTAGGAATTAAATTGTCAATTTAACCTAAGGAAAAGAAAAAAATCGAAACGTAAAATCGAAATTAAAAAATAAATCAGCCATTAAGTTATCGCCATAGCTTGTCCCATTTTTTAAGAATTGTCTTTACCACCATCTTCTTTTTCGTTTTTGGGCATGGGCAGCTATTATAATGAACGCAGCACTTGCACCAGCAGCAACAATTGTTTGTTCCATTTTCACTGTGAAACTGCCTTTAGTTTGACTGCACTACTAGTTTTGGTTTAGACACGCAACATTGTTGACAACATGTATCCAGATACATGTTGCTGTATCCAACAAATATGTTGCCAACATCGTCAACATGTTGCCAACATTTTGTTACCCGGTTTGTACATACCTTTAAAAACATCATTTTACAACGTTTTTACAACGCTTTTTCAACATTTATTTTAAAATTGTTATAACATAAGGGCGCGGAAATAAAAAATAAAAAAAACAAGTGATATACAAATATAATAACTGAAGAATATTAATACATTATTTAATTTTTTGATAAAAGAATTTTTTTTTGCTGAGATATACTTTTGTATCTCAGAGCAACTACGTTAAATTGATATTACACTTCTATTTAATAAAATGTTCCTAAAAAAAAATTATATTTCTTTATATTTTCTCTACTCCTATGAATCAGTTGTTTGAGTGTCGCAGTTTTATTCAATTTTTAACAACACAGTTATAAAAGTGTCATATTTTTTTTAAAAAAAAAGGAAGAGAAAATAGATGGTTAGTGTATTAAACGAAAACAGAAAAAAAACTCATCTACAAATAAATATTTTTTATAATACCCCTTAAATCTCTATATTATAAGAAAAGGATAGTCAGTTATTAAAAACTTGTATTTATTATACTTGTTTCACTTTTCGTATTTAATACAACCTCTTACATCTTTTAACCAATTAAATTTTAGGTGCGTTTTACCCATTCCATTTTTAAAATTCTGCTTGAGAGGAGAAAGGTCTCTCAAATCATAATCTTTCAATTATAACCGGATGCGGAAAGAGCGTAAAACTTTACGTCCGGAATAATAGTTTATAAAGTGCTAGAGTGACCTATAAAATATTAAATCAATATTAATAGATTTGAGCGTTACTTTATGGTATTCCATATTTGTAAATAACAAATACTTTACTTTGCAAAATATCACTTTTATTTTTGAAACTGTGACAATATTGTTTCGAACCGTTAGTTAATTTTCAAACAGAATGTGAGGTAGATTTACCTAAAATTTTCACTAATTGAAATAGGTCTGTCAGACATTAATTAACAAAATATGCCAGACAGACCGATTCTTCAGTAAATATAAATATAATTTGCTGTATGTAAATTTCAGCGAGGTGTTATGTGAGGTAGATTTGACGTTTTGTCCGGCCATTTCAAAAAATTTTAAAAAATAGAATTAAACAAAAATTTAATTTAACATTTCCTATTGTCGGCATTAGTTACTATCAATTAAGCTTTTTTAATTTAAGGTGTTTTATCAGGTATGATTTTGTGCTATAGGAGCTTGGACTATTCATTTCCAATCTTCTAACCAGCATGGTATAGAATGACGCGGTGCCAAATAGAAAACTAGTAACATACAGGATAACCTTCTTACATTACTTTATCTTTCTCATTCCTTCTTCAAAAAATTCAATTTGAGAGTACTTTTATCCTACCTCATATTCTTCAGTGTCTTCTTCCACATTTCCGCGACCTCTTTTTTCTTTTACAGTTGACGTTGTAGATGGTAACGCTTTTCGTTTTCTTGTGTCGTTCTATTTAAAAAATAATGATTCAATTAAATTTAGCGTACAAATTTTTAGATCTTAATATAAATACCAAAAAGTCTTCGTTTTCGTCCCCATATTCTCTGTAATCGATTCTTTTTGTTCTTCTCGCCAGCACTGTTTCCTAATAAATAAATGTATAAGTCATACAAATTTTTCGTTCATATATATATATATATATATATATATATATATATATATATATATATATATATATATATATATATATACACTGCTGCATCACTAGTTAGACCCCTTACTAGTTGTACCTGCGTGGGAATATTTTTATACAAACAATAACATGTTTACAATAGTTTTAAACAAAAATCGACAGAAATATATTATACAGGGTGTGCTTTGCAAATAATTATACTTTACTTTTATAAATTATTTTATTACATAATCACATAAGTAATTAAAACATATTTAACTGGTCTTTTTATGCATTTAAAGAAAGGAAAACATTGACATTATGCACCACAGTCCACACCGCATCATATTAAATAAACAAACAACATATTAAGTGGTCCAATCTAATTAATACCTATACCTACATAAACATAGTAGATAATGTTTGAATGATTGAGCTGCTTTCATTTAGCGTGAGAAATATTTTTGTATTTATTTTATAATCCTGTATTATACGAGGCACCAATTTTATTAAGTCTTAACATTTTAAATACATATTTTACAATTAAAATTTTAATAATGTTCTTTAGTTACATATTGATAATAAGTTAATAAAAACTTATTAATAAAATATTTGTTGTGGTGTGTTTTTATTATTAAACAATGTATTTATTATGTGTTGTTTTTATATTTTCTCTACGCAGTTGAAAATTTATAAATTTTAATTTCTTTTTAAATACGTATGTATATGCATATAAGATCACCCTATATTGTGCCTTGATAGTTATACTTTAGAGTGAGACTCACCACACGTAGGGGTACGTATACCAAGGACCCGGTGTATATATATATATATATATATATATATATATATATATATATATATATATATATATATATATATATATATATGTATATATATATTTATATATATATATATATATATATATATATATATATGTATATATATATATGTATATATATATATATACATATATATATATATATACATATATATACATATATATATATATACATACATACATATATATATATATATATATATATATATATATATATATATATATATATATATATGTTACTGTAAAAGCCCGTATATTGGTCAATCTTAGGATTTACCGACATGAGTTTGTAAATGTAAGAATTTATAAAAAAGGAATAATTTTTTCGGGCTTTTACCATTAGAATTTAGTGTATGCTAGGTTTTACCAGTAACGACTGGTAAATGTTGGCTTTAGGAATAAAACAATGAGTACTTTTTAATCATTTAATTCCATTAACTATCAGTTAAAACTTTACATATTTTTATGTATCATAGGAGAGTGATTATTATTAATCATTTATAGTACTAGTCAATCAAATCCTTAACTAATTGAAATTATTTCCATTTATTAGTTTTTAGTAATTAGTCACTTTAAAACACTTTTAAGATTCTTCTTGAATAGTAAAAATAACAAATAAGATCATCTTCTCACAAATATAACGCTTACGTTGGCTGATCTAATTGAATCGCTGGCTGGCTAATCTAAAAGCCGGTCCAGACGCAACGTCTTATCTGAACGACTTGTCTGAATCGACAAGTCGTTTAGATAAAATGTAGCGTGTGAACCGTAAAATGTACGTTTTGCATGACGAAAATGATTTAAAATTTTCAAATATAAAAATTTAAACATTTTTTGTATTAATTTTATTTTTTATTTTATAATTTATTTTATTTTATAATGTCTGATCTTTGTCAATGCTCCCGTCAATTTTTGTGTGAATTTATTGAACTTTATAGGAGTTTTCCTTGCTTGTGGCAAGTTAAAAGCCCAGGGCAGAGTACAGTGATCGGAATAAAAAATCACAAGCATACGAAGCCCTGATTGAAAAATACAGAGGCATTGACGAAACGGCTAACAAGGAGACAGTAAAAAAAAATTAATTCTTTAGGAATCGTTTACAAAAAAAAACGAGCTAAAATATTTAAATCTACTAAAAGAGTTTAATAAATGGCTGTAAGTTTCAGTGTCCATCCTTAGGTAATTACGCCAATCATCTGCTTCATTATGAAGTTCATGTAATAGTCTGACATGAGAAAATTCATGTCTTTTTAAGAGCCATTCACTAGGCCATCTTAATCTTCGATTTTTTCTTTTATTTTTTATTAAAATGCAAACACCATAGAATGTCCAAAGAAGTGTTTCCTCCATGACTAAAGTGACCAGACGTCCCGTTTTCAACGGGACAGTCCCGTTCTTCGAAGTCATGTCCCGATGTCCCGATCAAACTTCTCGGGACGCCCATTTGTCCCGTTTTGGCAATATTTAAACTTATACGCTATTTTATGAAAACTTTTATTTATTATTTTAAATAATTTTTAACTGCCTTTAAAATCCTTTACTTGGACTCTCGTCTTTTTCCAAATATTATTCATTTTCTGATGATAAAATGAACTTGTTTATTATTCTAAATAAAATATTATCACTGATCTAAGAGGTTTTGCTATGACTTCCTTGATAATATCTTTTTGTTTTTCTATCTTCCTACTCCTAACACAAATTATTCTATCCAAATTTTATCAAATTTAATTCTATCCATGTCACTATCAAAGGTCTCATGCTACGGTGATGGTGAAATCATTCGCCACCAAATTAATTTTATGGTAGAAAGAAAATCTGGCACTCTAAATGACTTTAAAAACACCATTATTGATTTAAATTTTCAAAAATTTTCCGGGAAAACCCAGACCCCCTTTTCTCCCCGATAAGGTCGGCTGTCCCGTTTTGACTCTTTACAAATCTGGTCACCTTATCCATGACAAACGTTGTGAAACTGAAATTTGAACGATAAGTTGGAGACGTGTGGACGCACTAATTTTTGTACGTTTTGTCGAACGACTTGTATGAACGTTTTATCGTTCAGATAAGTCGTTGCGTCTGGACCGGCCTAAGACGAGTACGAGACGATGCGCCAAACACGGTATGACATGTCTTTTAAGTAAATCCTAGGATTTACCAAGCGAATGGTGGTAAATGTTCGAAATGAACGATGATCACAGAACTCTCCGGACTTTGACCATTAAGAGTTGGTAAATCTTAGGTTTTACTGGAAAATCTTAGGATTTACCGTAGTTCGGGGTTTTACAGCAATATATATATATATATATATATATATATATATATATATATATATATATATATATATATATATATATATATATATATATATATGTATATATATATATATATATATATATATATATATGTATATACATATATATATATATATATATATATATATATATATATATATATATATATATATATATATATACCGGACCATTTCATTATCCGTACTACCATTATGCGTACGGTTTGTGTGTGTTTGTATACATACACAATCTTTAATGTAAATAAATGTGACAAAATTTTTAATGTAAATAGACATTTTTATGTAAACAAATCTTCAATTTTTACCATATACAGGCGATTATTTTGAAAGTTAACATAAATATATGATAATAGTAATAATAAAAATTATTAATACACATATATATTATAATTTCCAAGCTTACAATTAGAAATAAATATTATGTAGCTAGAAAATAAGACTTAAAAATTTATTTTTATAAAAATATTTTAATTTTTATTAAAAAGTAAATTGTCTAGAGAAACACCTGTATATAATTCCTTTAAGGGTACGAATATCAATATATATATATATATATATATATATATATATATATATATATATATATATATATATGTATATATATATATATATATAGTGTGTGTATATATATACACATATATATATATACACACCGGCATAATTAGCGGAACATACAAAATATCTCTAAAAATCAAACAAACCATTTAATTTTAAGAAACTATTAGTCTTATTTAATTATTCACTTAAAATTATAAGTTCACAAGTTGATATACCTTTATTTTTGTTAGCGAAAGCAATTAACCATATGAAATGCCAACTTTTTGGAATCTTATGTCGTCTAAGAATCATTTAAGTTAAAGATTATTTAATAGAAAATGAAACACAGCGTTTTAATACCGCGTGGTTTCTCCCGTGCTCTTGTCAAAGCTTCCATTCGTCTTACTATACTCAGAATGATGTTATCTATAGTCTCCTGAGGCAGTCTTTGCCCTTCTTTAATTACGACAGTCTGAAGCTCGACTACATTGAGAAGAAACGGCATTTGAGGTCGAAAGTGACAGACCTCTTAAAAAGATTTGCATCAATAATGAATAAGAACAATTCTATGAAAAGTCAATTGATTCATTACTTCAATATTATTTTAACTGAAAATGAAAAAAAAAACAGCCAACTTTGTTTAATAAATAGGATTCTATATTTTTTTATATTTTTTTTATGTTCTGCTAATTATGCCGGTGTGTGTATAATTGGTTAATATTTTTTGGTTCGAACCAAAAATATTAAACAATTACAAACAAAGCTTCTTAAGTATCACAGGATACTACAGAAAATTTATTAAAAATAGGGAATATGCATGTTTTCCATTTATTTCAAAAATAGTTTAAGTTGATGTCAAAAAATCACAAAAATATATTATGAGTACAATTTGCACCTTTATTTCAGAAAAATAAAAAAATGATTTTTCATTTTACATTATCATTATTTAAACATCACAATTTGGCGCACTGACGTCACTTGAAGATATTAACCCTTTGCGCTTATAAGACATGTACAGCATGACAAGGTGGTTTGTCCATTAACTCTACCATATTTAAAGGTGTTTTGTCTGTTGGATCATAAGACATGTACCACATGACACACTGAATGTTGAACTGTAATGACTGCTCATACTTCACATTACATGAATATTTTATTTAATAACTGCAAACACATTCATTTATTAGAAAAATTGTAAATAAAATAATACAAAATCACGTTCAATTATCTTTTTAAAATTAAAAACTAATAAAAACAGCATTGAGGACGTATTTAGCGCCTTTAATATTTAACTTTGGAAAAACAAGGTTAGAACGTCAAAAGAATCCGTCAAAAAAAGAACGTCGGTCGTTGTCATGTGCTACATGTCTTACCAGCCTATTTACAACTCACTTTTTTTTTTGCTTGAGTGCAAAGAGTTAAAATAAGAAAGTTATTACCACGCAGGCCAGCAGCATTGTTATATAATTCGTTTTGTAGATGGCACTGCTTCTGATAATATCAAAAATCTAATCGTTTATTCTCCACTGCTTTCCATATCTGCTAATATTTTAATTTTTTTGACGAATAAAAATTAGCAAATATATTAAATAGTTAATGAATTAAATAATTAATTTTCAATTTAATTTTTAAGAATGTTTCCTCTTACGAATTTTTTCAAAAATTAAAATCAATGAATATTTTTTTTCATACCAACTCCTTTTTAAAAAAATAATGACCAATATTTAATATTTTCCTAGTTACCTAAATCAATTTATTTTAACAATAAAGTATTATTAAAGTAGTATTAAGTTTTAGGTATTGATTGTGACAAGTTATAAAATATTTTTAAATATTCAAAAATTAATTTTTATTCTTTTTGATATATGTTTTCGTATCAGTGACAAAGTTTATAGAGTGTATCCTATTATTTATGGTACTCTATGTTATACCTTTAGTGCATATTTCATTCAGTATATATATCTGGCATATATGGGGAAACTATACATTAAACGTCACAACCAATAGGATCGCTCATTGCTCAAATGTACCGTTTTGGCGGAATTTTTATTTAAGGTAGATAATTTACATTAATTTCGTTATGAAAACTAAAATTAATCAAACAAAAAGAACTGTCATAAGAATTTGTGACATGTATAGAATATTCTAAAAAATGTTTCACAATTTTCTAAAATACATGCATATTCCCTATTATGGACAAATAGCCAAACCACTGACTAAATTATTATGGTAGCACTTACATTCTCGCGAGGTCGCCTTGATTAGAGGTTGGGGATGAAAACCCAATGATTTTATAACGTTAATTTTGGTATCATAATAAAGATCTTAAAGTGCCATTTACAAATATATACAGTTTCCCTATCAAAGCTCTTACCATTTCCAAGATATTTAAGAAAATTGAAAAAAAGTCAAATTTTCAGAGGTGAATTTCATCGTCTTAAACCGCTTATGGGCACGAATGAAATATGGCTCATGATTTGTTTTAATAAGATCCGCCAAAGTTTCAAAAATTTCCTGACAGATATAGTTGAATACCTTTCCTTGTTAGTTTTACTGACGATAATATAAAATATAACTGGTTAAGCCAATTAAAACAGTACTTCAGTTTGATAAACCAATTAGATTTTTGGGAGAGTGTGAATGTTAATTTACTTAGATCTAATACCACACAACTAGTATCGAAACTTAAAGACCATTATCACTGTATAGACAATAATAGTATATGCTCTTCGACATATACAACATTTTATCGCCAACTAAAAATGGATAGTAATAATTTACTAAACTTTCACTTTCCGCTGAAAAAGCTCAGATTGGTACATCAACTTTGTACTATCAATAGCCGTGCTTTATCAAATTAACAATGAAAATTTCTATCCAAATTTCTTAAATTTAGCGGTTTTTAAGATAAAAAATAATTTCCAGTTACTGTTTTTACCACAAAACCGATATGGGCTATCTAATAGTCTATCTGTTCTGTATTTTGGAAACTAAGCGTTTTTGGACCCGAGTTTATATGAACTTTTTTACATAAAAGAACCTCAGCAAAATCACCTGTTAAAATCTTTAGCACTTATTTATATATACAGTGGCCATCCAATGGTACGTACTCCGATTTTACGTAGTGACGTCAGCGATTTAGTGGGGTTCTCCTCTCACAGATATGTTGTTATTTGTCTGTGTGAGTGAAAATTTATGTACCAAGCTAGAGTCAGGGCCGTAGGTAATATTGTCTGAGGGTAATATTGTCGTAGCCTTTAAAAATTTTAAAATTTCACTGCAGATATATATGCACATATTCTGTATATACGTAATATGCAAAATGAGTAACGTAAAATTCTAGAATATTCTAATCGTCAACTAGCAGAGATATCAAAAAACAGACTTCACCGTTGAATTAGTCATTAAAAATAAGATTAAACAGTGTAGTTTGACAAAAATTCTAGAATGTTCTATTTGTCAACTAGCAAAGATATTGAAAAATCAGTTGTACAATTTAATTGTCCATTGAAAAAGAGGTCAAATTACACATTTTGACAAATGTTCTGGAATATTCTATTCGTCAACTAGCAAAAATATTCAAAAACAGACGTCACCATTGAATTGGCTACCAAAAAAGAGACCAAATAACACATTTTGAGAAATGTTCTAGAATATTCTATTTGTCAACTAACAAAGATATTGGAAAATCTACTCCACCACTTAATTGTCCAACCGAAATTAAACTAATGTAAACCAAATGTCCGATTTTGACAAACAATTTTTGCTATTTGACGAACAGAATATTCTAGAACATTAATCAAAATTTGCTATTCCGTCTTTTATTCGATGACCAATTAAATGGTGCAATCGATTTTTCGATATCTTTGTTAGTTGACGGACAGAACATTCTAGAATTTTTGTAAAAATGTGCTGCTTAATCTAATTTTTAGTGCCCAATTCAATAGTGAAGTTTGTTTTTTGGTATCTTTGCTAGTTCACGAGTAGAATATTCTTGAATTTTTGTTAGCTTCCGCTATTTGGCGTATTAGTATAACATTCGATTTCCTCTGTCTACACAACGGAATTTTAGGTGTAAATTGTCTCTTAAGATAATATTGTTTTAGATAAATTCAGGTAAATAATATTTACCAACCCCCGAAACAAAAGTTCACCGACGCCCCTGATCTTCCGATTTTACGTACTTCCCCTTAAATTTGCACCGACTACTACGTAAAATTGGATTTGTGGTATATATATATATATATATATATATATATATATATATATATATATATATATATATATATATATATATATATATATATGCATATTCCATATATATATATATATATATATATATATATATATATATATATATATATATATACATATTCCATATATATATATATATATATATATATATATATATATATATATATATATATATATATATATTGCCCTGGAATTGCCCTTTTATACAATAAGTTTAAAAACCGGTACATGAGCGACAACTATAAAATTCTTATTGTATAAAAGGGCAATTCCATGAAATGATGGAATTTTAGTAAAAATTAAAAAATGAAAATAATTAATTTTATTACTTTTATATATTACTTAATTTTATTACTTATAATTGTTATTAGGGTAAGAGACCCGATGACCAAACACTATTTTTAGCTGTATCATTAAAGTAGCTTAAAAAAATTAAAAAATAAACAAAACACCCATTTTTTTTTTCTTAATAAACATGAAACCAAGTTTTTTTAATCCAATGAATATGTTTTTAAGAAAATATAACCCAAAAATTTTGATTTATTAATGTTTTTGTTTTATAATTTGTTGACGTCTATGAAAAAATGGATAGAATATATTAGCCTCCTTTAAAAAATCAACACACTGACCCGTAAGAAAGAACACGCATTTAACGTACATGACATAGAATACATATTTTTTTTGTACATCTTTTACTATCGAATATTTAAACCATTATCTTCCAGCCACTTTGACATTCTATCCACTACAAGGTGTCACTTTGTGTCATAGAGTATCACAGAGTGACATCTTGTGAAACATAGAACGTCAAAGCAACAATGACAGAAGGGTTTAAATATTCGATAAAATAAACCACTAAAATACTGTATTTCGTTTCGACATCTGCTGATGTTTTAAAAAAGATTGTATACATTCTAACTTATCCAAACAGTTAAATTAAGTATATATTTAATGTATTTAATGTACACACGTGCACAGTTTATGTCGTTTTAGATTTAATACATATGTTTGACGTTTTTATTTGATAATATGTAAATAACAAATTCGAAGTTTTAATTCAATATTAATTATTTTTCAACTGATTTTACGTTCTGAAATAAATAAAATATTAAAGTGAAATTATAAAAACGGTTAGTTAAGTGTTTTAAACCCAAAAATTAATTAAAAATGTTTATAAAATAGGTATGTAATATATAATTCTCAAAATGGGGTACCCAACCTTAAAACTCGGATCCCAAGAAGAAACACTTATACAAATAATATTTAACGCATATAAAATATAATTTAGCTATCCTAATCTCTTAAGTGGACTAATAACAATTATTTGTATACTTTTATTATGCTAATAACTTTAAAAATTCAGTGAAAAATGTTACAATTTATAACCCATGTGTTTTGAATAATGATCATCCATCACATTAAAAATTCACGAATTCAACAAAAATTGTCCGATATATATATATATATATATATATATATATATATATATATATATATATATATATATATATATATATGTGTTTCTTAAATTAAGTGAGGAGACATTAAATGTGAGGTGAATTTAAATTGAAAAATAATCATTCTATTAATAATAATTTTTTTCTCAGAGGTTTCTTTCAGAAATAACTTCATTAAGATATAAATGTCAAAACTGTTCGGACTTATAACCCCGTTCGACAATCGGGTCTTTTACCCTATTTTGAAAATTTAGCTTAAAAATTTATTACTTAATAAAAAAAAAATATTGTAACTTGTGATTTTTTTCAAATGAATATTAAAATACAGCTAAATTTTATTATTAAATTTTATATATATATATATATATATATATATATATATATATATATATATATATATATATATATATATATATATATATATCAGACATTTTTTTTCTACATATTCGTGTTCTACGGGTCCGAAAACGGATAGCGCCCCTACTCTCACCTCTCGCAGCTCTTATCGTATATAGACCAGGGGTGGCCAACCCAAATGACCTTGCGGGCCACTTTGGAAGCGCATCATATCTCCGCGGGCCGCATTAAAAATTTTGCATTCCCATATATTATGTATTTTTTTAATACATTGGTTTTCACTACCTTGGTCATTATAAAATAAATATATTTTGTATAAGTTTGATGAATTTCGGGGGCCAAAAAAAGTTCTAGGCGGGCCACATGCGGCCACCTTGCGGCGGGTTGGCCACCCCTGGTATAGACTGTATAAGTAATTTTTCGGAGAAAATTCGACTAAAAATGAAAATAATTAATTTTATTACTTTTATACTTTTATATATTACTTAATTTTATTACTTATAATTGTTATTATTTTGAAAATTTAGCTTAAAAATTTATTAATAAAAAAAAAAAAATATTGTAACTTGTGATTTTTTTCAAATGAATATTAAAATACAGCTAAATTTACCTTTTTCTTTATGCTGAAATAATTACTATACTCGTTTTGAGTATTATTTTGATTTTTTGTCAAGCTAAGAATTCGAGTAATGGAGGCTATCAAAACCGACAGACGTTTTTTTAATTACTAAAAATAAACTTTTATCTTTGTTATCTATCAGATTTTCCAAAAAATCAAACTAATAAACTACTTACTTTTTAATAAAACTTGTTTTAAAGTGACTGTAATGTAAGTGACCAAAGGGGTGTAATGTAAGTGACCGATTAAAAGTTATATTTTTATCAAAAATATATATTTTATGAAATTTATTATTAAAATAATTTAGGATGTGGCTATTTATACATACAGTATGTATACGCAATTGGCTATTTATACATACAGTATGTATACGCAATTGGCTATTTATACATACAGTATGTATACGAAATTTGCTATTTATACATACAGTATATATACGGAATATTTTGTTTAAACATGCAGTATGTATAAGCAGTTGACTACTTATTCAGAATTACCGTAATTTCTGATGTATAATGCGCACATAGAGCACCAAAAATATCGTCAAAATTTCGTGGTGCGCGTATTAAAATGGACTTTTCCACTGGTGGCAGTAAAATAACTTATAATAACAAATTTGTCGATTCTAATAATAACGAAATTCTCGAGTACCACCGATTGAATTTTGCATAATCTTTTTAACTTAAGAACGGATTTTTAGGGACGCGAACCGGAAGTTGCATATCTGAGGACTAAAAAAAGGTTTCCTTTGTTATGGTAATAAAAAATTAGAGGCAGATTCTTATAGAATTTGATCAATGGAACAAAAAAGGAAGAACAAATTTTTTCGATATCCTGTTTAGTTTTCGAGATAATATGTGTTGTATTTCTAAAACTTACTATAATGAGATAATGAATTGAAGAGGTGGATTCCAAAAGGCACTAAGTCATTTTTTGTCTAATGTGAGATTTTAGTTGATGCAGAATGTTCAAGTCCAGCTCTACACGATTTTCATAGTGCCACCCTTCAAAATGAGCTTAGTGTACTGTAAAATGAATGATGAAGAGTGGAATGTTTTCCAAAAAAGCGCTAAGTCAGTGACAATTTTATTTCAAAACGCTCTAAGTCAAATTTACTCGTAAACCATTGCATTTTTTTTTTAATATTAGCTGGTATTTTTTTCCAAATTTGCTTGTAGACAGATTTTTTGTTATGTCAAACACATGAAACAGCTAATAATGCGCTGTTTAAAATGTTTCTTGAATAAAATATATCTGTATTTAAACAAACTAGGTTTATTTTAACCAACTCAACCCAACTTTTTAAAGGTTTTTTTTTTTTCAATATAAACTATTGAAAATTATATGTATAAATAAGAACAAATAAGAACATGTATAAATAAGAACATCAATAATAATTATTATCTAAGAACTTGAAAATAATTTAAACAGATTACTATATTTGCCTACCTAGAGTGTTTTTTTACATTTCCTGAAAAATTGCAAAAAGTGACTTAGCGCCTTTTGGAATCCACCTCTTCAATTGTAAATTACACACATTGTGTACACATATACGTAGTATCAATTTCTAAGGATATAAACTCAGTTTTAAATATAATTTTTGAATGGTATATTTTGGTTTTTATTCATACAAATTAGTGAAAAATGAACGGGACATCACCAATGAAACCTCATTTTGGGGCAAATGGTAATTATTTACAAATATGTCTCGGCGTGTAATGACTTCAAATTATTTAATTACCCTTTGCCTGAAAATGAGGTTTCAATGATGTTGTCCGGTTCATTTTCCACTTACTTCTGTCAATACAAGCCGTAATATACCTACCGTAATTGTCTATCCAATATAGTAAGTTTTTCAAATTTGACACGTAATATCACGAAAACTAAGCAAAATATCGAAAAACTTCATTGTTTCTTTTTTGTGCTACTCACCAAGTTCCATAAGAATCGATCTTTAATTTTTGTTGCTATGGTAACGAAAAACCTTTTTTAGTAATCCCTAGGCTTGACATTCGAAGGGTTGAAAAATACACTTCCGGTCCTTGTCGCCAAAAATCCGTTTAGGGGATAACTTCTTAAGCCAAAAATATTATGTAAAAAAATAATTCAGCTCAATCGGGGGTATTCGGTTATTATAATGGAATAGTTATTAAAAAAATATTAATTGTAATAATAGCGCATTCAATCAGTATATATGAGTAGCCAACTGCGTATACAGTTTAGCTTTAGGTAGTACCTACATTACATACTGTAGGTTTAAATAGCCAATTCAGTATACATATAATTATGTATAAACAGCTAATTTCATATACACACTATATATGTATAAATAGCCAATTTCGTATACATACCGTATGTATAAATAGCCAATTGCTATTCATACATACTGTATGTATGAATAGCCAATTAGTTATACATACTGTATGTATAAATAGCCACATCCAATAATTTATTCAAACATTATGTTTAAATTTACTTAAATGAAGCTGTTTGTTATCAAAACAGAACAGAAAATTCTCATTGTGTACAAGATGAAAAATTATGTTCCTTTTTGAGTAATGTAAGTGACCACCTACTTTATCTTGTATAAAAAAAAAATTTATATGCATTTTTTGTTGTTTGATTTCCTTTGTTTAAAATTTCAAATCGTATTCGATTTAATTTGACTAAATTTTAGTGGATTTACTCATTAAATACGAAAATTCAAAAAATTTTAATCCCAATTTTAAATCAAATTATAATGTAAGTGACCATGGAATTATCCAAAAGATGAAAAATTATATTCCTTTTTGAGGAATGTAAGTGAGCACTTACTTTATCTTGTATATTAAAAAATTGTATGAATTTTATGTTGTTCGATTTGCTTTGCTTAAAAGTTCAAATCGTATTCAAATTAATTTGACTAAATTTTAGTGGATTCTTATTAAATACAAAATGATTTTAATGCTAACTTTCAGCCAGTTGTAATGTAAATGACCATGAAATTACCCAAATGGTGAATAATCAATGGTACACTTCGGGAAAAAAGTAGGATTTCTTCCCATGAATGATTATACCTACAAGTAAAAATGCGGCACATTCTTGCCTTGGTATACAAATATGAAGTAACTTGTAATCTACTTCCCAAAAAATGCATTTGTCTTTTTTAAACTGGATTAAATATCAAATATTTCATGATAGAAATAAAATTATACTTAGTACTAAAAATACCTTTCCTCTAGAAGGATTCTGGCCAAACTTTTTTTCATCTTTTAAGTATTCTTTTATAAGATCTGGGCAGTTCAAAGTATTTTCGGCTTCCCAAGAATCGTACTTCGCTGAATATCCTTTCCAACGAATTAAATAATGAAGTTTCCCACCGATTTTCTTCTTACCTACGACTTTCTCCACCTATTTTAAAGAAGGTAAATATTTTAACCTTTACATTATTCACAAACGAGTGAGTCGTACGGAATCAAACACAGAAATCTGTAAAATTTTATGAAACTGAGAAACTTGCACAAATACACAGAAAAAGTGAATAAACTTAGTATTTGTTTCATAAAATTTGACTTATTGTCAAGTTTGTCGCTGTACGACTAAAATATTTTATTGTTTTTACTTCATATTCAGTTTCATCTTCATTTTCCGACTCGGCTGGTTTACGAGAAGTTGTCTTTTTTCGCTTTAAATTCTTCTTTCCACTCGATTTACTATTTGTGGAAGCACTGGTACCTTTTTTATTTCGCTGCTTACCGGCTTTTTTTGTTTTTGTATTTTTTGCCGGCTCATCTTCATTTTCAGACAATTTATCGTCAGTAACATCTTGTATTTTTTTAACATCAACTTGATCGATATCGGACTCATGATCCTCTGTATTACTGTTTATCTTGGAATCATCATTATCTGCATCGCTGAAATTTGTGGCTCTATCTTCACTCTTTCCCCTGATAGATCCACCATTTTCACTTGTACTTTTTGTACTTTTCATTGTTATTTTTCGCATACCACTATTATAAAATTTCAAAGTCTATATTTTATTTTTTTTCAAATTAATAACGCAACACAACTAGCTAAACATAACAAGCGTCGTTATTTGTATAATAACAGAAACGGGAAACTCAACCAACCAAACACAGTAGGTAGCAAACGTAGCAATCGTAGTCATGGTAGCCGCCGTAGTCACCTCAGTATAGTTCTTATAGTTAGTATAACCCATAGATAAAATACGCCAGTATTTTCCATTCTAAAAGATTGGCAACTTCAATACATGCGCGTTTGTCAGAAAATTTTATTACCCTAAAGTTAGCTAAAGGAGCTTATACGGTTACAAACTAAAGGGCTCGTATTCAAAAAATGAACATGCATTAAATATTAAAACAACAATTTCTAACACGATAACTGATTGTTTTTATTCTATAATTTTTGAATGTGGCTGTACTTAAAAAAAATTAAGTATTTATACGTGAAAACAATGCAAAAATATTTAAGGTACATTAATTTTTGAATCAGAGACCTCTGGTTTGTAATAGTGCAAGATCCGTTGGCTAATAGTACGGGAGCTACGGGCATTTTTGGCTCGTGAAAGTATACACTAAGTTTTTCACTATAGGTAGTTTTCTTACTTTTAATAATGTAACTGACCGTCAGACCCTTGGGAGGCGGTAAATTAAGTTGTAGGAGGCTGACGAAGTTGTCGAAAAAAATTTTAAAAATAGTAGCAGTATACACCACGGTACTGTAACTCCGCTATTTTTTTAGTCTCCTCAAACCGTTTCTGGGTCCCAGAGGGGAATTGTACTTTAATTTATTTGCTCCCACAGAACAAATAGAACGAATATAACTGTCTCTTTTCTGCAATCACTTATGTGGAAGTATGTGCATCTTAGGCTGCTTAGGTGTCAGTTGCTCAGTACCCGTCGTTCAGTGTAAGTCAGTCAAACAACAATAAATTTGATTGTTGAACCGGCACAAGTAGCGTTGTGGTATCACACACATCACATACATGTATGTGAACTAAAGGTCACGTGACGGCTATCACCACTCACACAAACAGAGTTTATCGCACAAATACAAAGTAAACACCGTGCACGTATACAACATATTTTCTATCTCAAGTGGTTACACAGGTTCCAGTAGTATAGAAATATGTACTTTCTCTCTAGATGCTCTATGATTTGCTCCTGCTGAGAGGGAAGCAGGGTATAAAGTCGGTTGCCTATATGTAGGAATTTTACCATGGTGTTACGAATGCGTCGACGTGCTACGTACTGATATTGCGTTATGTAAGCATGTCAAGTGTTAGAATTGAATTACCCGACAGGCCACATCTTTACTTTTCGCGGGAGATTCAAATCTATTTTCGTATATATGCTTATATAAAAATATAGAATTAAAATTAAATGTTACATAAATAAAACACATTTTTTTTTAAAAAAGTTTTTTTATTTAATATATATTAGATTATATTACAAAAAACATTAACAATTAAATAATGTTAATAAATATCATAATAATTACACTATAATATACAATTTTTTTTATTTTTAAGCAGAAATTGTTCGAAAAATTATTTGCTGATTACAAAATAGGGAAAAATATTACAAATTATTATAAATTTGTGGCTTTGGATTCATTTTCCTCTTTATAGTTTAAAAATTTCATTAATTATGATATAATAATATAAGCATTTATACAATTTTATAATTGCTATTACAATTATACAATTTTATAATTTTTACATTTGAGCAAAAATTATTAGAAAAATTATTTGTAGTTAATAACATACCGGATATAAGATTTTAAAAATAGTTAAAATAAGTTTTTTGAACACTAGCTTATTTTTTTATTTGTGTTACAATTTAATTCCTATTCTTGAGCATAAACTATCCGAAAAATTATTTGCAATTTATAATATCGGGGAAAAAATTACAATTCACTATGTTATGGGGACTCATTTTTCTCTTTGGAATTTAACAATTATATTAATTATTGTTAATTAACAACATACCAGCTATAAAATTTAAAAAATAGTTACAATAAGTTTGCATTATAACTTAAAATAGTAATATTTTTACAAAATTTTTTTGAAATCAAGCTTTTTTTGTTTAGCTTACAATTTAGATTAGTATTATTACATACGAACGTCTTTTTTAAAAAGGATATCTTTCTTTTTTATTTTTTAATATCGGAAAGGCAATACTAACACATAATTGATAACTAATGTAGAAAAAGTAAGTATATATTTTCTTGGACGAAGGTAAACTGGCTTCATTGACCTTTCTTATTGAGTAATTTCAAATCTGACTTCCAGGTCTCTTAATGATCAGAGTAAACTGGCTTCGAATTTTGCAGAGGTTTAATTTACGTTTTTTCTATTAAAATAGTAAAAAATGAAGGATGACATTGGCATATGAATACATACTACCCCATAAAAATCGAAGAACATCAAAATTATGAATAATAATCTAATTTGCAGATACTGTGTGCACGTAATATTTAAATATTTAAGAAAAAAATGACAAAAATAATATTAATTAAATTTCGTAAATATATAAGTAGAGTGTACTCTTGTACTGAAGTGTACGTGAGTACACACTGCATATGTGCTTTTCTCATGTACTGCAACTTATTCCTATGCAGGTTTAAGAATGGCTCTTACTTATGGAGATATAAAAAAGATGAAATAGGAACAGGGAAAAAGGTCTCGAAAACGAAGACTTTAGGCTTGCTTATGTTAGAAATTCAGATGTGACTCCGTAACACTCTCGTTTACAGAAGTGTAGATCGAGGCGATCTCAGTTATAGAGTCGTGCATAAAAGTTCCAGTAAATACTTAATAAAACTAATAATAATATAGAGCTCTTTTAGAACTAATCACAAAATATTATAAAAATATCATTTTTAAGTTAATCGGCATTATTTATTTCTGAAATTAGACCAATGTATGTAAGTACAACAATAAAAATACCAATTAAAAATGAATTTCTTTCTTAGTAATTTACGTATTTTTTAAAAAAAAGCGCCGTGAGCAGCGGGGCCCCATCACGGTAGTCGAATTTTCCCCTTCATCTTCGGTATTGAATGTCTACAAGCGAAATGTGATTGAAAGTCTACAACCGTTGGTTTCAAAACTGGTGATGGGTGTTCGGCTGATCGAGGCTTTAAAAAAAGGTTTTAAGTATTTAAGGGCTGTATCTCAGTAAATTTCAATTTTGTGCCGAAAACAGGTAGCAGAAAAAAAACCAACACAATTCGTACGAGGATATTCCTGCCCATGTTTATCCGCTAATTGCTTTTATGTTTTAGTTTTAAATATTAAAAAAGGACCTTAAATAGTAAACTGGAAGGCCTTTATAAAGATATTTTTTCTTTCAAAAAAAATAAAAAATAAAAAAAATAAAAAATTATTTTATAAATAATAAAAATCCAAAATTCCTACTTAATGGCTGACGAGCACCAACCAGGAGATTTTGTAACTAACTTAGTATTTTACTAAAAGAGTGAAAAATTGACGATTTCAATTACTTTCTATACTAATGTAGTATTTTCAGTTGTGGAGTATTTTACTAAAGAAGTATTGAAAATATTCTCTTGAGAGTAAACAATCGCTGGTGTGCACCACTCTGGAGTATAATACTAAAGTAGTAAGAGAGTAAACAAAGCCAAAATATACTCCTACCCACTAGCAGGAGTATGTAAAAGAGTATCTTTAAAAAACATTGGTGACGTGCATTTTTGTGTCTTCTTTTCGGTTTATTTTTGTAATTGAACATTTTTGGGGGTTTTT
Source organism: Brachynemurus nebulosus (assembly GCA_035578155.1). Taxonomy (NCBI): domain Eukaryota; kingdom Metazoa; phylum Arthropoda; class Insecta; order Neuroptera; family Myrmeleontidae; genus Brachynemurus; species Brachynemurus nebulosus. Next base: position 15,137,585 of record JAPWDM010000002.1, read on the forward strand.
TAATTACATGTGGTAATATGATAATAAAATGATATTAAATATTACAGTCAGTTTCCAATTATTTGGGGACAAATTAACCAGGCTGAATGTGAAAACCCACGCGCTGCATGCGTACCTATATATTTTTTCTGCTAAATAATTTTTAAACACAATTCAAGTAGAGAAAAAGAAAACTGATTAAAAAGTAAAGCAGTCAGAGGCATCAGATATTTTTATTTAACTTGGTACAATTATTACTTATTCATTTTTCTTTTCCTCTGTTTCATCTTGTTTCCACCGTTTAGCCTGATTTTTACGCAGTCTGGTTTTTGATTTTTTTAATTAACTTTTTTATGACTAAATTTTTTTTCAGTTTAATTTTGAATTAACCATGATTTTGATTTGTCCGTCCTTGTTCTCCCATTACTGCACCGAGTAATCGGTGTTGACTGTATTTTGGCAATATGAATGGTGATTTTAATGAAGATAATACGTTTGAATCTATAGTACGAACTGCTCAAGTTAGAAAAAACAGGCGTGTAAGAAATCAAGCTTTTTATTTGAGAATGGGGGGGGGGGGTGCGCACCATATAGAAAAAATGAAAGAGATAAAATTTTTTTATTAATTTTCAAAATTTTCAGAGAAAAAAGAAACTAAGAAACCAAAAATTTTTTCTCTAAAGATTTTTTGTTTATAGTGGATGCCACCCAAATCATTATTTCCATCTTTTTCTGATAAAATTTTTATGTTACATCACACATTTCTAATAACTAAAAGAGTATTTGGAGAAAACTAAAGTAGTTGAAACTAAAGAAGTATTCTGTGAATGAACTCTCCAAGCAAAACTAATGTAGTAAAATACTAAAATAGTATAATACTTCTTTAGTTCTAACTAAAGTAGTTTACAAAACTAAAGTAGTAAATTTCTCTGATTTGGTGCTCGTCAGCCTATATGTATGTATACATATAGAATTACCTATATGTAATATAATATGTATGTATGCAACTACCTATATGTATTTGCTTTTGTTAAAAAAGTAAATTCATTTTTCTTTTTTAATTTTTTAAAATTACTATTCGCCTACTATGTGTTAGAATAAAAGTAATTCATTTAAAACATATTTACAATACCACTGAATTCCGATGTAAAAATGGGAGAAGTGGGGGGAGAAGTAATGTTTAATCCCTAAAAGGCACTAGCTGGATACTAACTCAATACACGTACAAAATTTCAGCTCTGTATGTTTTCTTAGAAAGCTTCTAGACGTGTTAGAAAAAAAGCAAAAAAATCAAGGAAATATTGGCGTAAAAATCGTGGGGGTAAGGGTTAAAAGTTGAAACCTCCAAAAAGCAGTGGCTGGCTATTAACTTAACTTGTACACAAAATTTCAGCCCTCTAGGTTTATTTGGGGAGATTTTGACCCGAACGAAACTGTTAAAAAACAAGAAAAATGATGTTCTTTTTGGTATAAAAATGGTGAGGGTAAGGGTTAAAAGTTGAGACCCCCAAAAGGCACCCCCTTGATACCAACTCAATCCCAATACAAAATTTCAGCCCTCTAGGTTTATTTGGGTGACCTGTGCGAGTGGTACAAACTTCGAAAACGTCAAAAAAGCATGAAATTGTAGCTTAAAAATGAGGGGGGTGGGGGTAAAATATTAAAACCTCCAAAAAGCATAACCTAGGTATGAACTCTATCAACACACCAAATTTCAATACTCTACGTTAATTCTGGGGGGCTGGGGGCGTGTTAGATCCAGCGAAAATCGTTTTCCCCCTCCCTACTCCCTCCAAATCACTCTAGGAAGCTGAATTTTGGATATGTTGTAGATAGTTGATCGAAACATTATTTAAAACCAGTTTGGAAAAGTTTTATTGTTTTGTTACCCCCCACCACCCCCTAAAAGGTCGGGTCAAAAAAAAAATTTGACCCCACTTTGATAGTATGAGGTGCCTCGAAAATGAGCCCCATTTACCAAATTTCATCTCTTAACTTCCATAGGGAGGCCCTACACAAATTAAAAGGTGGCGGGAATATATATATATATATATATATATATATATATATATATATATATATATATATATATATCAGACATTTTTTTTCTACATATTCGTGTTCTACGGGTCCGAAAACGGATAGCGCCCCTACTCTCGCCTCTCGCAGCTCTTATCGTATAGACTGTATAAGTCTAATTTTTCGGAGAAAATTCGACTAAAAATTAATACTAAATTTCATAGGTCAATAAATTAAATGTTAATGAAAAATTATTTGGCATAAAAGTGAATAATAATTTTACGTTTCATCTAGAGCAGTGGTTCTCAAACTTCTTTGTCTCATCGACCCCTTGTCATGATTTTCAATTTTAGATAGACCTCCTAACAAATTCACAAATTCAGTAACATCTTGGGAAATATTGGCGACGCAAAGATTACGCGAGCGCTCCTGGTTTTTTAAATTAGAAGCTGTATCAAGTAAAAATTTTGTATACGCTTAATTGTCGATAGAAATTTATATGTACAAATTAGGTGCGGATTACTAGACTTTATATCTCCAATTAAACGTACACGTACATTTTTACTTGATACTAGTTCTAATTTTACCACTAGAGGCGTGAGTGAGAATCTTTACGTCGCCAATAATTCATTCGATGACCGTTTTTTTGCTCTCGACGTAAATATTAATGTAATGTAATTGGGCTTAGGTTGCTAGGTAGCAATTAGAAAAAAAAAGCCTCACATTTTTATTTTACATTCTAGCCAAGCACTTTACTGTATGCTTGCTATAGACCCCCATTTCCATCTCATTGACCCCCATTATTTTTCAGTAACGTGGACTCCTTACAGGTCGTTTTCGACCCCTAGGGGTGTGATATAGACCACATTGGGAACCACTGACCTAGAGAGTTTCAATATTTCAGAAACTAGAGAGTTTCAATATTTCAGAGTTTCAGAAACGTGTGTTGCGACCTTATGTACAGATACAGATAACCGACCCTTATTGACCGTTCCGAGAACCAATTTATTCAAATAAGAAAAGTCAACGCGGTACTCCTGAAGAATTTAGAAACCAGTTTACTTACTCTGATTTTCTTAACTACGATATTTTATAAACAAAACATGATTAACCTCTTCGCTACTGATATACAATATATTGTACATCATCAAATTTAGGGGTGTGTTAAAATCATTTTTCAATTGAGAAAAATTAAAAACTTCTTAATATTATTTAAAATTACTAAATTAGGCTTACTTAAAGATGTAAGATTACAAATTTTAATTAAAATAAACGCTTGTTTAAAATAATGTCCAGTATGCTGGACAAAGGTACAGTCATTGATGTAAAAAAATTTTTAAAAATCAGTAGTGAAGATGTTATTAACAAAATTAGTGATTTATGTTTTTTTGCTATAAAAACTCGTGTAATAAACTTGTTGGGTGTTTAAGTAGCAGGAACCGAATTAATAGTAGGATCACCAACAGATTTTACACATCTGAAAAAAAATAATTTTAATTATTAAAACTATTTAATGAGTGTTTTTTTTCGAATTCAAAGACTAAGGCCTCATACACAATCAATTAAATAAGGAATAAGAAATGTGAAATAAGGAATAAGAAGTATGCCATCTAGTGACGTTGAATGGAACTTTAACTTAACTGCTCATAGGTAATGTGTAGGTATTTTTCTACATCAAATTTCGTGATTTTTTTTTGCCATTAAGTGACAAAAAAGTCATCACGAACGTTATGTTCTCATGAATTTTGATGTACAAAAATACCTACACATTACCTATGAGCAGTTAAGTTAAAGTTCCATTCAACGTCACTAGATGGCACACTTCTTATTCCTTATTTCATTGATTGTGTATTAAGCCTTATGACTAAGATACTAATCCTTAAATCTCTTTAAAATATTACAAAATTCCTATTTTTCTCTATTTCTGTATTTTTTTTTTTTTTTAGTAACTGTATTAATAATAATAATGTGGTTTAACGTTCGTTTTTAAGACTACCCGTCGATAACAGACGTCAGTCGCCACCTACATCATTATTTGTATGCTTTATTTACAATTTACACATTTTACACGCGTTACGTTATACAATTTCTGATGTGGGTGGGACTCATATTATTTGTAATTACCTTTGCAAATTTTAGGGAAATTTATGCAACTTTTCATTCCGCTGTTTCTCTTTACTTGGCAATCTAAATATTTTCAGCACTTCCATATCGCACCTGAAAACATAAATACATAATATAAATTTATTATTAATGAATAAAGAAACCGAAATTTTGTAATTTCTAGCAAGCCGTTCATGATTTTATTTGCAATTTCTTTAAATACTTTCTTTAAAAAGAACTTCTTGTCAAAAATATATGATTTAAAAAAAAACAAAAAACTTTTTAATGAGATTTCTAATTTTTCGAAAATTAAAAAACTAGTAACCAATAGAGATACTAGTACGAAAAACAAAGGAACTGAGTAGGCAGTTAATTTTTTTAATCGCTTAATAACATCATTCTTACGAATCTTACGTTAAATGAAATAAATTTTGCAATTGCATTATTCAAAATTTAATTACTATTAACTAACAAATTGTTAGGTTTATGTAAGGTTTGTAAATTTCTCTTGGTGTCAGATATGAGATAGGGGCCATCCATAAACTACGTTACGGAAAATTTGACCATTTTTAACGCCCTTCCCCCCGTCGCCACGCTGCATTACATTTTGTCGAACCCCCATCTAATATTACGTCACGCTGACTTAGACAATTTGTCTGTAATTTGAAATATTTTTTGTTCGCCGACTATATTTTTGGAAAATAATTGTTTTTTTCTAGTCAACTATAAGTTTTTTCAAACGTGACATAATGTTTGCTTGGACCCCCCTCCTCCACTCCACCCCACCACCAGTCATTATGCTCCGTCATGCTAGGCCACTATCCCCCTCTCCCTGCTTGTGTACGTAATTTATGGATGGCCCCATATGCCCTTCTGAAATCTATTAAATGCAGTAAGTAATAAAGGGATTCCGCGACAAAATAACCGCGGACAAAATAACCGCGACAAAATAACCGTGGACAAAATAACCGAATCACAAAATAACCGCACGACAAAATAACCTTAGACAAAATAACTGTGGACAAAATAACCGAACGACAAAATAACCTTAAAGTTTATTTATTTATTATTTTGTTAAAATATTAAATCTAAATTACAAAGATAAAACTGTAGCAATATCTTGTAAATACTTATGTTTTTGTTCTGCGTTATATTTAATCACAAAGTATATTGTCGAAACTAACTAACCTTCGGGCAAAGGGTAACCTTAACTAACCTCACCACCTATTTTTAAAGTCGAACTAGAAACTAAGCGACGCGCGCTGCGCGCGCGTTTTCCTATGCTATTTGAATCAAAACTATTGTTAAATAAATTTACTTTTAAATATAAAATAGTAAAAAAATGTAGATGACGTGCGTCTCTCGCGTGTTTTAAATATCATTTAGCTCAAAGCTTTTGCCAAGTAAATTTACTTTTAACAATAAAAATTAAAATATCAGTGAATTATGATCTTGAAAAAAAATAATATCGGTTTCGTTTGGTAAGACAGGTTATTTTGTATCAGTGCATTTTTTTTTTAAATACTATAAATTTAATTTATAAATTAACTGATTCATTTTTTTGGATTGGAGCAATAGTTGTTCCAGTTTTCGATATTGCTGTCGAAAATCGTCATCTCAAATCCGTGGATAGCTTGCCAAAAAAAAGTGTAACGTAACGAAACTTGCATCGTTACAAATCAGAGAGGTCTAGTTAAAAGAAATTAAACGCATTAAATATTAAAATTATGGTTTCTAACTCATCGACTCCTCGTTTTTTATTTATTTCATAATTTTTAAATGCAAGAGTACTTTAAAAGTTAAAAATTTATACCATAAAAAACAAATGAAAGGATATTAACGCGCGTTAATTTGTTTGAATCAGACAGAATTCTCTAGTTTGATATAGTTTTCTCAATCAGTGCCCTCAGGTTTGTAACAGTGCAAGTACCGATACGTAATGTTAAGTAACAAAATTTTCTGGTGAACGCCGGCATTACTTTGATAAGTAAACTTATTCTATTTCTGTAGTGTCCCTATAATAAATAAAGTCGTGACATGTGTGCTGAACGCTGGTTGGTTCCGGCATTTTCTGTCCAAAGTTTGCGTAAAATACATTGGAAATAAATTAAATATTAACAAAAATCATTTAGTTTAATCTAGAAAGAATAATTAAAAATTTTTAATTGTTCATTAATTCATAACTTATTAACAATAATTAAGTACTCAAAAATATTTACTCAAACATGTGATAATTAATTTTGAAGCTTCCCTTTCTGTTTTGGACAGAAAATGGATGACATGTCACGACTCTATTTATTTTGAGATTCTATTCTTAAGTATTCTTAAGTAGAGTCCCTATAATAAATAGAGTCGTGACATGTGTGCCGAATGCTGACTGGTTCCGGCATTTTGTATCCAAAGTTTTCGTAAAATACATTGGAAATAAATAAAATCTAAACAAAAACCATTCAGTTTAACTTAGAAAGAATAATTAAATTAAAAATTTTTAATTGTTCATTAATTCATAACTTATTAACAATTATTATGTACTCAAAAATATTTACTCAAACATGTGATAATTAATTTTAAAGCTTCCCGCTCTGTTTTGGATACAAAATGGATGACATGTCACGACTCTATTTATTATAGGGACTCTATTCTTAAGTTCATACTTATGTCATCTAACGACTGGTTTTAGCACTACAACCAGTGTCGCCATATGTAGTATTTTCATTACTACCGTAGTAATATTTGACCGCCAAATTCAAGTTGTAGTAATGACGTAGTATTGTAGTATTTTAGTAATAATTTAGTATTTTAGTAGTATTTTTAAAAAAAAGTAGTATTTTAGTAGTATTTTTTAAAAAATATAGTATTTTAGTGGTATTTTTTCGAATATATTTAAAAATTTACACATTTATGATTTATGATTCTGGATATTTTTATTTTATTTGCAGAGGAGTAATTAATCTTAAAGTAACTGCGAAAGTATTGTAAAAAATAAAAAATGGCAAATAATTACAGGAATACGAAAAATTCCTTAATTTTTAAAAAATTTGGAAATATTAGAAAATATTTCTTAATAAGGTTAGATAAAAAGAAAAAGAAAAAAACAATAGTAATCATTTTTATAATTTATTTCCCTTTTTTTGAAAGTCGTTAATTGTTACAAAATTTATCAAAAATAAAAATACAAAAAAGAATAACTTGACATATATGATTATGGAGATTATATATGATATTCAAAAACATGGCATTTAGAATAAATGGTTTTTTGTCAAGTACCATATCAATAGATTTATTATAAATCTTCCTATTACATATATCATTTTTTTGTGGATACAAAATCGTTACGAGTGTTTTGTAAATTTTGTTTTATAATTTTTAATCGTTTAGAAATAGCCTTATTTCTTTGAAACTGCCGAAATGATTGTTCATTGATTAAAAATACGTCGAATTTAAGTTTTATAATTAACAAAAATATTATTAAAAGTATTCTAAATACTATTTGAAAATCCATAAATAATCGAAAAGTCTACAGATGGCGTTAAATCTTCCTTTTTTTTTTAAATATCATATTTTACCGCCAGAATTTGTCAGATTCTACCTCTAATATTCAAAGACTCCAGCGCCGCCAGTGTAGTAATAAGGTAGTATTTTTTGTTGTGGAGTAGTAAATTTATAGTATTTTTCTACCGTCTTCTGTAGTAATATGTCAATTTAAAATCTGGCGACACTGACTACAACAGAAATTCTCAGTAGTGACATCGGTACGTATTTGAATCATGTACTACCTGTACTACGTTCAGCTTGTCCCGACTGCTTAAATTATAAATAATTATAGAAATGTTTTAGGTTGTTATAAGTACTTTTAAGCAAAATGTTGTTATAAGTACTTTTTACCAAAAAATTATCGAAGAGATTTTTTATTTAATAAGTTTATTAATTATAATAAGATGTATATTACCTTAATTCTTAATTAAGTTGTACTGTGGTTGTACTATTATAATTATAAAATATACTGCGACATCTATAAGAATATTTTTAAATTTTAGAAGTCGATAATAAAGAGTAATAGTATAGTTAAATAATACATTACCATTGAATACAAATTGCATACTACTTAACCCATAATTTTCATTTAACTAAAATTTAACTCCAGAAAACTATGATCAAACTAATGTTTCAATTACTTCTAAAAGCAAATAGGAAGGTTAGTTTTGCAATAAAATTTTGAAAAATTGGTTTCCTGTGAAAAACATTCAAAATGCACACAGTGTCGTCTGTGTTTTCTAAATGGAACAGACCCAACGAAAAATGGCTACCTTTCAATTCCAACATGGCCACTCTTCAATTTTGGTCACGTGACAATGAGTCTTAGATATTTTTCCATTATGTATTTTTCAAATTGAAATGTGTACATGTACAATACATACATACGAATACCACCGAGTAAAAATTGTATACTGCTAAATGCATAATTTTTATCTAATGAAACTTTAACTCTATAAAACTAACCTTTTAATTGCTTCTAAAAGCAACTAAAATGGTAGTTTTGCAATAAAATTTTAAAAAAAAGTTTTTTTTGGGAAAAAAAAATTCACGTTGTCGTCTGTGTTTTCTAAATGGAAACACTCTTTTAAATATGGCTACTCTTCAATTTAAACATGGCTACCGTTCAATTTTGGTCACGTGACAATGAGTTTTAATATATATGATTATATTGTCAAAACTAACTAAACTAACCTAACCTTAACTAACTTCACCACCCATAACCTTAATCTAATTAGTTTTTATATCAAAGTCGAAGTATATTGTCAAAACTAACTAAACTAACCTAACCTTAACTAACCTCACCACCTAGTTATGTCACCGAAGGATGACATATTAATATCGGTCTGTGATCATAGTGGGGGAAAATAATTATAGAGTTTTACATGCATATCAATAAACGCAAGAGAGCTGTATTCTCACTGAGTTGTACATATATTGAATAAACGCAAGAGGGTATTCTCGCTGTACTTAAAAAACGAGCCAAAAAATCATTACTGAGGTGACATTACTTAGTGCGTGTCAAAAATACGCACTTGACGATTTTTATTTTTATATTATCTACCTAAAATTTTAAAAAAAAACTTATAGCCTTAACCTAACTAATTTATAATCTTACAACCTAGTTTTTATATCATCTACTATTTGATTTTTCAAAATAAGCTTAGCTTTTTAAATACAATAGTTTTCACCCATTAACGTTCGCTTTTAAATGCAATAGTTTAAATACCAACATCTAAGTTCTATTGCAATTTAGCCATCTTTCATAAATTAGGAGCAAAGAAAATCTTAATCACATCACAGCCGCATGTATCCTAACTCAAAAGAATAATTAACGATGTTTATTTTGTTGTTCGGTTATTTTGTCGTACAGTTATTTTGTCGTTCGGTTATTTTGTCCACAGTTAAGGACCGGTCAAACCAAGACGGGCATTTTGCGAACTAAGTGGATGTCATATAATTATATTGCACTACTTGACTTATACTCAAAAATTCAAGTAGGTAATAATTTCTGAATACAATTAAAATCAAGTGGATTTGGGTTTTCGACAATGAAAAAGTAATACGTGTTTTGGTCAGTTTGTCACGTTTCAGCTCTTATGTCAAGTATGCAATATAATTTTTTAATTACTGTTACGGGAAGCCGTACCGGTCTGCCCGCACACTTATTTTGTCTAACGTTATCTTGTCGTGCAGTTATTTTGTCGTTCGGTTATTTTGTCACGGTTATTTTGTCCACAGTTATTTAGTCGCGGCACCATTCTTTTATTTACTTTCGAAATAAGACACCTGTGTGTGATATATAATAAGTTAGACGCATGTAAATCTACAGTTATTTTGTTGCGGTTATTTGTCCGCGTTTAAGCGTTCTAAACTTTTTAAATTGCTGTTCATTAGACACAGAATAGATTACTTTAAATTAAGAATTTATTTTTTTTCTTATTTAAAATATAGTTTTTTTATTAATTTATAACAAAGTTGAAAAGTTCAGAAACTGGGCCAGGGTCAATTACCGGGTCTTTTACCTTACATTTGTATATTCAATATTGATATGGGACACTGAATTATTGTAAAAACGTTGCTCATATTATATGCTAAGAACTGAAAAAAATCATTTTTTTATAAAAGTATAAGGTAAAAGACCCGGTAATTGACCCTGGCCCAGTTTCTGAACTTTTCAACTTTGTTATAAATTAATAAAAAAACTATATTTTAAATAAGAAAAAAAATAAATTCTTAATTTAAAGTAATCTATTCTGTGTCTAATGAACAGCAATTTAAAAAGTTTAGAATATATTAACTAAATAAAAAAAATTTTTTAAGTTTAAAATGTGTGTAAAAACTATTTTTTTGGTAGTTTCCTAACAGTTTATGTTACAAAGTACTCATTTTGATCTGTGCAATATTCATCATGTAAGTATGAAAACTTAATTAAAAATATATGAGCAGGTTTAATATTTGTTTAAAATTTATTTTAAAATATTTATAAAATACCTTAGAATGATTTTTATTATTGAAATATGAGGGTCAATTACTAGGCTCACTTCTAAAGTGGTATGGCCCAGTTAAATTCTAACCAGTTTTTGTTAGTTATTTTGTTATTTATAGTTATCTTCGATTAGTTTTTGTTATTTTTCATAACGTATATAGCATTAAACATTCATTTTTTTCAATAAAAAATTATTTATAAATTAAATTTTAAAAAACTGTATTTTTAAATTTAAGGATCAGAAACTAGGCCACTGTCAGGGTCAAAAACTGTCACATGAGAAATTTTGAAGGTCAGAAACTGGGTCCTTTTTGTCAATTTTTAAAACATTAATTTAAATTATTAATTCAATTCAAATAATTATTTTACTTGTATAACTTTATTTTGAAAGCCATAAACTAGTTGATAAAATTATTAATTGTCTCTTAAGTTGAAACTTATATTTATTACTGTCGTTTAACCTCAGCCGTCACTCTTAAAAGGTCAGAAACTAGGCCCGTTACCTTACAAATTCTCAGCTGGCTTCCAAGTTTTTCATCCTATGAGCAAAAGAATTAATAAGTGCACAAATTAGAGTAAAAAGAAACGGACGGACATTTCAATTGCTCTATTTTATCAGTGTATTTACTTAATTGTACCAAAATATAAAGGTTAATTATTTCTATTTGAAAAAATTATTATTTATATTATTCTAAAACCGGAATTTATTTTTAACATAAAATAGAACAATAACAACGAGTAATAATTTTACAAAAGACAAAAATATTAATAAATATTAAAAAAAAAACTTACCTTTACATAATAAGGGTTGGCTTTCTGACTTTGTCACTAACACTGTTAAAAGATGAAGTATTCCAAAAGAGCCGTAAAAATTCCAAATATTCTAAAAGAAACTAATATTAACGAATAAAAAATAAATTATTCCCCAAAAACACTAAAAAATTGTAATGATAATACAATACGTTTAAACTGATTATTAGAAAATTTGATAACAATGGCGCCTAATGCAACAAGAAATATAACAAACAAATAGCTACCGAAGTAGAAACGATTACCGTATTAAGAAATATTTCCAGAAAAAAAGTAGACCGCGATATTTTAATTAATTTTTGCACAAATTTAAGTAAATTGCTAATTTAACTACATATTATTTAAATTAAACTGTTTATTTTAAATCATTTAAATACAAACGTTTGTTGTGTTTGTTACAAAAAGCACGCATGTTTGCTAGTGAGTAGTGAATTTTAATGAATTTACCGCTAGAGAGCAGACCAATTCGTTCGTAACCAAGGGATCAAACTAGATGGTCTATGTCTCTGTTCCACTTGTAATGAGTTTATGACGTAAATCTCCCCACTCTATTTGTGAGAATACACACTGTTTGCAGTGTATTAGTTTGGTGTTTTTTAGTAGTGTGCGTATTTACGCACACTAGCGCAATACACGTATTACCAGAGAGAGCTGTACAACGTGTTCAACCAACAATGGTAACAATGTACATATAATGCACTGTGGGTTCGACGACGGACACGGACTGACTAATGCCTTAATCTGTGACACGACTCCAAATGACTCCGCGCCAATTACACGTTTTTAATATTAGTTGGTTTCTAGTGTTCTATGTTCGTAACACTCGTAACACTTTACAAATGAAGAAAAGTATAAAACAAAAAGTGTGTTCCAGGAATATTGATAAACATTTTAAAAAGTCCATACCAGATACATGTGATATTAATAATAATAATGGTAATATAAAACAAAAATTTTATTAATTTTCCGAAACCCGCTGTACGAGTTTTTTGACTGTCAGAGGGGTACATTTTGCTCCTGCTGGAGTAAGGGGATTGCAAAGGTACATTTTGTTTTTATGTAAGTTCCACCCACCTGGTAAATACTTAACAAAACTAATAATAATATTAAAACTAAACACAAAATATTATAAAAATATCATTTTTAAGTTAATCGGCATTATTTATTTCTAAAATTAGACCAATGTAAGTACAACAATAAAAGTGCAAATGAAAAATGAATTTTTTTCTTAGTGACTTACGTATTTTAAAAAAAAATAATACTGAATTTAACAGGTCAATGAGTTAAACATTAATAAAAAATTATTTGACATAAAAGTGAATAATAATTTTACGTTTTATGTAGAGCAGTGGTTCCCAAACTTCTTTGTCTCATCGATCCCCTGTCATGATTTTCCATGATTTTAGATTTTAGATAAACCCCCTGATAAATTCACAAATTCAGTAACATCTTGGGAAATATAATTCATCCGATGATCTTTTTTTTTGCTCTTGACGTAAATATTAATATAATGTAACTGGGTCTACGACCCTTATTGAACGTTTCGGGAACCAATTTACTCAAGTAAAAAAAGTTAACGCGGTGCTCCTGAAGAAATTAGAAACCAGTTTGCTCCGATTTTCTTAACTAAGATATTTTAAAAACAAAACATGATTAACCTCTTCGCTACTGATGTACAATATGTACATCAAATTTAGGGGTATGTTAAAATGATTCTTTAATTTTAAAAAATTAAAAACTTCCTAATATTATTTAAAATTATTAAATTACGTTTATTTAAAAACGTAAGATTACAAATTTTAATTAAAATAAACGCTTGTTTAAAATAATGTCTAATATGCTGGACAAAGGTATACTCATTGATGTAAAAAAATTTTTAAAGATCAGTAGCGAAGATGTTAATTAACAAAATAAGTGATTTTTTTTCTATAAAAACTCCTGTAGTAAACTTGTAGGGTGTTTGTGTAGCAGGAACCGAACTAGCAGGATCACATCTGAAAAAAAAATTAATTTTAATTATTAAAAGTACAGTTTATTGAGTGATTTTTTTCGAATTCAAAGACTTATGAGTTATGACTATGACATACATACTATTCCCTAAATTTCTTTAAAATATTACCAAATTCTTATTTTCCTCTATTTATTTTTTTTAGTAACTGTATTAATAATAATAATGTGGGTTAACGTTCATTTTCAAGACTACCTGTCTATAACAGACGCCACCCACATCATTATTTGTATACTTTATTTACAATTTACACATTTTACACATGTTGCGTTATACAATTTCTGATGTGGGTGGTAGTTGGGACTCATATTATTTATAATTACTTTTGCAAATTTTAGGGAAATTTATGCAACTTTTCATTCCGCTGTCTCTCTTTACTTGACAATCTAAACATTTTCAGCACCCCCATATCGCACCTGAAAATGTAAATACATAATATAAATTTATTATTAATAAATAGAGAAACCGAAATTTTATAAATTCTAGCAAGCCGTTTATGATTTTATTTGCAATTTCTTTAAATACTTTCTTTATAAATAACTTCTTGTCACTATTATTTATAACAAAAATTTACTATATGATTTAAAAAAAAAATTTATGAAATTTCTAATAATTTTTCGAAAATTAAAAAACTATCAGTCAAATATAGTAGCAATTTCAAGCCATCTAGTAACCAATAGAGATACTAGTACGAGAAACAAAGCAACTGAGTAGGCAGTTAATTTTTTTGATCGCTTAATTAATAATATCATTTTTACGTTAAAGGAAATAAATTTTGCTATTGCATTATTCAAAATTTAATAACTATTTATATATCAGTTATCTACGTAACGCAAAATTTGACCATCTTTGACGCACTTCCGCCCCGTCGTCTCGCTGCATCACATTTTGTCAAACCCCCCATCTAATGTTACGTCACGCTGACTTAGACAATTTTTCTGTAATTTGAAACATTTTTTGTTCGACGACTATATTTTGGGTCATTCCATGTCAAATCATCCAGGAAGTTTAAACTAAAAACACCATCAATCTTATTTCACCATTCTAGAGCAAATTTAGTCTAGTTTTTGGTGATATAACTCCAAATTTGGGTTCAGGAGTCAGACTCTAGTTATTGACCAAGTTTTGAACCCATGTCAAATTTTAGAGAGCGGTCTAAATTTTTACTTTAGGGCTCAAGGAGCTTAAATATGGATTTAGATTCAATCTATTACACATTTTACTTCAGAATTTTATTCTGAAAAAAATGGTACAACTTGGACCTCTATAGCTTAATAAATATCAGATTTATTACCAAAAACGTAAAACGATGCAGCGTCCCGAAGTGACCAGTGCCACGCTATTAACGAGTTTTTTCCGAAACTTTGTCTTTCTATAACTCAGAAATTAATTCAGATATTGAAAAAAATTTGAAACTGGGATCATTCCAGTTTCAAATCATCCAACCAGAGGACACATTTACACATTGACACCATTGATTGATTGGTGACACCCAAGGTTGTCAGAATTTAATGAAACTTGGTGAATTCGTTCAAACCACAGATGTAAAGAACCACACCAAATTTTTTTTCAGTATATTGATTAATTTATAGAATGACAAAGTTTTAGAATTGGGAAAACTTGGTCAATAACTAGAGTCTGACTTCTGAACTCAAATTTGGAGTTATATCACCAAAAATTAGATTAAATTTGCTACAGAATGGTAAAATAAAATTGGTGGGCTTTTTAGTTTAAACCCCCTGGATGATTTGACATGGAATGACTCAGCGATATATTGGGATTTAAAATCAACGTTTTGAACTTACTGAATTCAAATAAACAAATGGTCCTGTTCTGATGTCTCTAAATTCATATCATTACTAATATGATGATATATCCAAATGATGTTGATGTCACTAAAAAGTCATTATATTAATACGATATGTCCAAATGATGTTGAAGTCACTGAATTCAAATATGTACCCAAACGATTTTGATATCCGTAATATTCGTAATTATACCTAAAAAAAAGAACAATTTTTAATGTATTATTTTATTTTAAAGACATAAAATTCTATTTTTAAATAGAGCATCTATATTTTCTATCAGATAAAACCAAGACACATTAAAAAGAAATTTATATAGGTACATTTGTATATTCAATATTGATATGGGACATTTGAATTATTGTAAAAACGTAAATACAAAGGTTAATTATTTTTACTAGAAAAGTGTATTATTAATATTATTCTAAAAGCAGAATTTATTTTATTCATAAATTAAAAGAGTAACAACGAGTAATAATTATACAAAAGGCAAAAAATTAAGAAACATTAAAAACCAACTTACCTTTACTTTAAATAAGAAACCTTGGCTTTTTCACAAACACTATTCAAAGAAAAAGTATTCCAAAAGAAGCCGTAAAAATTTAAAATATTAAAAAAAAACTAATATTAACGAATAAAAAATGAATTATTCCCCCAAAACAGTAAAAACTTGTGATGATAAAATGCTTAAATTGATTGTTAGAAAATTTTATAAGAATGGCGTCAATGAAACTCAGGAATCACGTTTAAAAATAACAAACAAATAGGTACCGAAGTAGATAGGATTATAAAAGAAATAAACCGCGATATTATAATTAATTTTTGCACAAATTTAAACAAATTGCTAATTTAGTTATATATTTGAATTAAACTATTTATTTTAAATCATTTAAATACAAAAGGTTTGTTGTATTTGTTTACAAAAAGCACGCATGTTTATTGTTTGCTAGTGAATTTTAATGAATTTACCGAATTTACCACTAGAGAGCAGGTCAATTCGTTCGTAACACTCGTAACGCTTTACAATTTATTACCTTATTTATTCATGATGTGAATTTAAGAAAAATAATCGTCCGACGTCGATATGCCGGTAAGATCGTCGTCAGTTATGTGAGTAGTCGTCGGAAAAATCTGAAAATAAAGTAGTAGTATACAATCTGAAATTGATAGTGGTGATAATTTATGATTATGCCGCTGCTACACGATGCTACGAACACCTTCCAACATTCGACGTTGGATGGTTCATAGCATCGTGTAGCCGTTGTTCGAACCTACGAGTGTCCAATGTCGAGCGTCAAAGGTTCGCATTTGGTCGTGTCCCGTTCGATGTCGGTATTCTTGCACCGAGTCAAAGGGATGCTTCGAACGTTTGAAGGTCAATGTTGGTTGTGTTCGTTGGTTGCGCACGACTCGTTCATGTGAAGAGAGACAACATCAGTGTATAACATTAGAGATAACATCAGACAGATAACATCTTCGTCACGTTTGTCCCAACACATTATACAAGAGAGACAACATCAGTGTATAACATTAGAGATAACATCAGACAGATAACAGCGTTGTCGACTGAGTACCAACACTTCATCATTCGTATTGGATCAAACATTCGACTCACCGTGTAGCAGATACATTCGTCGCACCAACTATCGAACTTAATTGCCTCAAACGTTCGATCGAATGTTGGATGGAACGTTCGTAGCATCGTGTAGAACCCGCTTTAATATAACAAGAAAAAAATCGTCAGACTGCATGATAATAGTTAAAAGTTCGTCAGTCGGGCCTCTAGATTGTAGCGCAGTGTTCAAAATCATTAAGCGCGCGACGTCTTTTGCGGCCCAACTGACGGACTTTTAACTATTATCATGCAGTCTGACGATTTTTTTCGTATTATATTAATCATAAATAATCACCACAATCAATTTCAGATTGTATACTTCTACTCTAATCATATTTCTTGAGGCATGAATATAAATACTAAAATTAACACAAAAAACATTAGTTTAATAGAGAAAATAAATTTTTTATACTAACCTCTTTTAAGTTTTTGAATGTAATATAATATTTTTAGATTATATTAGAATTTGATTAGATGAAATGAAGTAACTGACTAATAAATTAATTATTAATTAATGAAAACGAATAAAGTATAAATTTTCATACTAGAAATTTTTACTAAATAATTCAATTTTTTATTGTTTATTATCTAAAATTTACTACTTGGTGGGTTATTTGAAGCTAATTAGAAAAAAAAATTTAAAAAAAAAATCGAAAAAGAAATTGATAAAATACTTTATTAGGCGGTCGCCCATCCACGTTTTGGATGTTCATGATGTTGCTTAACATCTACATAAAGACAAAAATATAACCAAAAATAAACAAAGGAGCAGATAGTCAATTCGCAATGAATCTCTTCTACCCGAACAAATTTACACTACTCGTTTCAAAAATATAAATGTCTAATATTATATACATAATTTAAAAAAATGTATTTTCTCTATTAAACTAATGTTTTGTGTGTTAATGTTAGTATTTATATTCATGACTCAAGAAATATGATTAGAGTGGAAGTATACAATCTGACATTGATTGTGGTGATTATTTATGATTAATATAATACGAAAAAAATCGTCAGACTGCATGATAATAGTTAAAAGTCCGTCAGTTGGGCTGCAAAAGACGTTGCGCGCTCAATGATTTTGAACACTGCACTACACTTAGAGGCCCGACTGACGAACTTTTAACTATTATCATGCAGTCTGACGATTTGTTTCTTGTTATATTAATCATAAATTACCACCACTACTCATACATAACTGACGACGATCTTACCGGCATATCGACGTCTGACGATTATTTTTCTTAAATTCACATCATGAATAAATAATGTAATAATTTGTAGTGTGTATACTGCTACTATTTTGAAAATTTTTTTCGACAACTTCGTCAGCCTCCTACAACTTTACTTACCGGGGTCGCGCGGTCTGACGCTCGAATTATCATTAAGCAATATATAAACTATTATCAAAATTATACCCTACTATGTATATAATTACTAATGGAAAAGGTCCCGTAGCTCCCGTACTATAACGTTAGACTCAAGATTGGTATATTGGAAGCATAGAGTAATGTAGAGACAACATACCTATCTGTATACTACTGAAACCAGTGTAACCAGTAAGAGATAGAAAATATGTTATATACGTGCACGCTGTTTACTTTGTATTGTCTTTGTGTGAGTAATCGAAGATGGTGGTGGCCATCACGTGACCGTACTCGCATACATATGTGTGATAGCACAACGCTATGTGTAGGGATGTAACAATGCCAACACAACGAACATAACAATCAAATCCATTGTTTTGTGACTGACCTACACTCAGTGAGTGCTACTGAGAGAGTGACTACTAAGTAGCCTAAGGTACACAAAAATGCACACTGCAGATTTCATGATAGAGATAGTTGCTGTGCAAGGTTTATTTATGTTTATGAAGTTCACCAATCAAATGAAAACGACGCTTCACTGTGGACTGCAGTATTGGCGACGCAATGGTTCTCACTCGCGCCTCTGGTGATAAAATTAGAACTAGCATCAAGTAAAAATATACGATTAATGGGTGATATAAAATCTACTAATCCGTGCATAATTTGTATAGTACATTTTTCTATCGACAAATAAACGTATACAAAAATTTTTACTTGATACAGCTTTTAATTTAAAAAACTAGGAGCGCTCGTGTAATTTTTACGTCGCCAATAGCCAGGTCCGGAATATTTTTCTTTTTATTATGTCTTAGTAATGTTGGAAGTGAACAAAAACATTTAAATTAATGAAAATATAAAATACCCGAGTCGTTTTCAGAAAAAAGAATAAAAAATAATATAATTTTTTCAATTAAATATAGATAAAATAAGTATTTGAAATAGGGTGGGATTGCCTAATGTCGGCCGGTTCCTAAGGTCGGCCACTAGTTGCTTTTTTTTTTAAAAAATAAGTCCTTAAGAAATAAAAAATGCTTGGCAATCACTTGGAAACAAAAGGTTCGCCTATTCTAGATTTACGATTTCTAAAACGAATATTTTTTGTCAAGTAGTTAGTGTTTTATTACACTTAATCGATTGATAAATGCCAATTTGTGTTGAAATCAATCGGCTGTTCTATAATTTGTAAGTTTAGTCAGTGCGGGAAATAAGCAATTATTTTTAAAGTTTTTTAACAATAACGATTAAATTTATGAAATTTGAACACATTATACATCTCCAAAGAAGTTAGAAATTGTTTAAAACGTTTATCGTTGGAAATTTAAAAATAAACGGACGGCCGACATTAGGGATAAAAATTATGAAGAAATCCTAAGGTCGGCCAGGCCGTCAACAAACTACTTTTCAAGTACTTTTATATTATTATTATTATTAACACACCAGCTGTAGGTAGTAGTCATAATAAGTGCTTCTGAAGTTACGCTGTTCTAAAAATGAAAAGTTTTTTTTTTTTTTTATTTTATTTGTATTTAAACGATACTTTTCGTAATCGAAAACTTTGATCGTAAATATTTCACAAACGGTGCGTGGTAGTGACAAAATAACAAAATTTTTGAAGGTTTAAGCGAAGCAAGTTATAGGTATTCCAAACGTATTGCTACTGTTAAAATATACTTTTCGTTGTCCAAAATTATCGATATCGAATTACTTATCATAAATTGGTCATAACTGGTTAATTTAGGCCCTATTAGTCCGATTGAGTTGGTAAGCAGTAACATATTTTAAAAAAAATTATATTTCGTTACTTTTCGAAAACGTAAACTCTTGATCGTAAATATCTCGTAAACGGTGCGTCGTAGCAAAAAAAAAAAACGAAATTTTTGAAGGCTTAAGCGAAGCAAGTTATGGATATTCCAAACGTATTGCTACTGTTAAAATGTACTTTTCGTTATCGAAAATTATCGATATCGAATTACTTATCATAAATTGGTCATAACTGGTTAATTTAAGTCCTATTAATCCGATTGAGTTGGTAAGCAGTAACATATTTTTAAAAAAAATTATATTTCGTTACTTTTCGAAAACGTAAACTTTTGATCGTAAATATCTCGTAAACGGTGCGTCGTAGCAAAAAAATAACGAAATTTTTGAAGGCTTAAGCGAAGCAAGTTATGGATATTCCAAACGTATTGCTACTGTTAAAATGTAGTTTTCGTTATCGAAAACTATCGATATCGAATTACTTATCATAAATTGGTCATAACTGGTTAATTTAGGTCCTATTAGTCCTTGTAATAAACTACAATCAGGTAATTCATTTCTATTATGAAAAATTCGGGTGGCCAACCTTAGGAACATTTTTGGTCGGCTTTAGGGCACAGGTGGCCGACTTAAGGGAAATACATCTTTAAGGATAAAAATTAAAATATTTTAATTGTTTATTAATTTAGAAATTTAATCTCTATTTAGTTAGAAAGGCGATACTTAAAAGTACTTAAAGAGATGATAAAAATACGCCTAAATTCAAAATTCAGAATTCTGCATATCATTAATTGTTTAAGTGGCCGACTTTTAGCACTCTCACCCTATATTTATTACGGTTTGTCAGAAAAATAGATACAAGTATATTCGATAATGTTACACATGTGTTCATTCTCTGTATGTCATAGAATTCAGGAATTATGAAACATTAATGAAAAACTCTGTGTTACTTTGTTAATTACGGATTAATTTAGGTGTTTTTAATGTTTTTAATTCAACAACGTTATTCTACACCCTTTTTTGGATATCGAAAAGAGCTAACGTCTTTATTTAATGTCCTATACTGAGAATTACAACAATTTGGCACAGAACACCATATACCAGGCATGACTATAAAAATATGTAAGAATAATTTTAGATGCCGGCCTTGAAATGACGATTTTCAAAGCAGCAATTAATGAAATTAGATAAAATAACGAAATAACTTACATTTAGCACAAAATAACAAACAAAATGTGAAAAATTGATAAAAATAATTATATTAAACTGAATATTATATTACAATAACTAATAGTTATTCAGAAAAAATACTTTAAAATTTAAAAATGAAAGTTCATATACAAATATTATTGATGATCAAGTGATTATCAGTTGACGCTATAAACAGCTGATTGCAGTCCGAAAGAAATACATTATAGTATACGGGATTTAGTGTACCTCATAAACATATATATATATATATATATATATATATATATATATATATATATATATATATATATATATATATATATATATGTGGTGCCATGCACAACACATAAAATTTGCAAATTTCAACAAAATCTATCACCGTGAGATCAACGCAACCTAACTACACACAGGATGTGAAAATGCAGAAAACAGCATAATCCACGAGCCAACTACCGGATGTTCCCTAGACATATTAAAATAAAATATATTTTCTATTTCATACAATGTATTTGAATATAAAAATAAATTCTATCTTTGTTAAATAAGTTTTGCTAACTAAACATAAAAATTATTATAAATTCGATGTAAATTCATTATTTTCAGTTTTGGCCATTTTAATAAATTTTGATAATCTTTTCGTCGTTATGTTCAGATCTTTTTATTTAATTATTTTAATTGTTGTAATAATAATTTTACTTTAATAAAATTAATTTAATTTGAACTTCGTTTTATTAATCAATACCAAATCACATCAAACAAGACAATTATAAGTTAACGAAAAATAAATAAATAAAATCTTTGAAGTAAATAAAACTTAATAAAAATAAATAAAATTTAAATAAAGTGAACAAGTAAATCAATAAGGACTTTAATTCAAGCCAAAGCTCCGTTTCTTTCGTTTTCGATAAAACAAAGTGGCGATCCTCAACATTCCAAACGGGATCTCCGGTGTCGTCCGGGTTTAATAAGTTTCATTAAAGTTTCGGTCACGACAAATCTGGCGATCCTGCCAGGATAGTTATCCTTCGGTCGACAAAAAGGACATTAAGTGAAAAACGGGACATTGTGAATACAGACTGTGAATTTACTGTGCACTACCAGCTTGTGGAACCAGCCCAGGTCAAGACGGTGTACAAAAGGAAAATAACGAGCAACCAAACATTGTGCGCTACCAACTTGGAGTCGAACCAGGTCACGACGGTGTACAACAACTGGAAAAACAACAGAAAAACCCGACTACAGAGACAGGTCAAGACGCTGCAACAAAATAGCCGAGCTTGTACAAAGGTAGGTGGATTGTTGATTTTTCTCTCTGCTTTTAAGTTATTTTTCCAATCATGAATCCTGATTCACAAAATCCATCCCGATCACAATCCCCAGAAGTCTCCGAAGATAACGATGTTCCAATGGAACACATTCCTATTTCATTCCTTGCGCAAATGGTAACCCCATTCAACGGAAACCCTTCCGAACTACATAATTTCATACAAAACGCCGAAAATGCCCTCAACCTAGCAAATGATTCACAACAAAGAGCGCTAACGGCACTTATATTTTCAAAAGTCTCTTCAGACGTTAAAAATAAATTAAATGCTACAAATATTTTATCATTCTATGATTTAAAAATAAAATTAAAACAAATTTATCAAATAACAGAAAGTCTCACATATATGCAAGAACAATTAGAAACGTGTAGGCAAAAACCAAATGAATCTATAAAAGAATTTTACTTAAGAATTGAAAGTTTAAATTCAAAAATTATTCAAAAGGTAAAAGAAAATAATATTTCAGAATCATTATTATTAGGAAAGCTAGCACTCATCGAAGAGATGGCATTACGACGGTTTACACACCATTGTAAACCCGAAATATCAAATATTTTACGCCATAAAACTTATTCTTCGATGAATGAAGCTTTATGCATAGCAAGCGAAGAAGAAGCATTTCTAAACGTTCAAAATCAATTTAAAAATCTTAACGTTAGTAATTCTCAACCTCCTAAATATTGTAAAATATGTAAACGTTCAAATCATAATACAAAGGATTGTAGGAGTAAATCAAATTACCCATCGTATAACAATCCTCCAAATCGATCGGATAATAATCGATCAGTAATTAAACAATGCACATATTGCAATTTTAAGGGTCATACTATTGAAGAGTGTAGAAAAAAACAATATAACGAAAGATTAAATAACCCTAATCCAAAAGTAGCACATGCAAATGATAATTTAAACTTAAAAACGCTCGGGTTGACAGAAGCCGCAACAACGAGCAAACAAGTAGAATCGGCTTCACAAAAATTCCAAATGGCTTAATTGATAAAAAATTAATTTTTAATTCCCCACATTCAAAAACTAACGAATTTATTTTCTTGATCGATACTGGTGCAAGTGTCAGTCTGATAAAATTGGACAACATAAGTCCAAATTATAATACTGACACATACAGATACAAGTATTAAACCAAATATTAGCGGTATAACAGACGGCGTAATACAACCTTACGGACTTGTTTCAATCTTTTTAACTAAAAATAATTTCAACTTTCATCATTATTTTCATTTAGTAGATAGCGATAAAGTTCCATTTCATGGAATAATTGGTTCTGATTTTTTGGTAAAATATAACGCAGTTATTGATTATAAAAATAATTTAATTTCTCTCGATCCAATACTTAATGTTTTCCAAATTAATATTGATCCTGTACGAAAACAAGAAATTATTAAAATTTTAAGAACAGACGGACTTACAGAAATTGAAAAACAAAAATTAGAAAACACTATTTTACAATTTCATACTATTGTGAAATTAGATGACGACCCACCAGGTTGTACACAAAAAATCGAGCACGAAATTAAATTAATTGACAATGTACCAATTAAAAATAAAATTTACCCTCTTCCAAAAAAATTAAGGGACGAAGCACAACGACAAGTAGATGAATTATTAAAAAATGGTATTATTCGTAAAAGTAAAAGTCCTTATAATTCACCCGTCTGGATAGTCGATAAAAAATTAGATTCTTCAGGTATCCAAAAGTATCGAATGGTTATTGATTATAGGAAGTTAAATGAAAAAACCATCCCCAATAACTACCCTATTCCACGTATCGATGATATTTTAACAAAGTTAGGCGGAAACAAATATTTCAGTGCACTTGATTTGGCAAGTGGTTTCCACCAAATTCCTGTAAAAGAAGAAGACATTCCCAAGACAGGTTTCACTGTAGGAAACGGCCATTTCGAATTTCTAAAAATGCCATTCGGATTAATCAACAGTCCTGCTACTTTTCAAACCCTTATGAATGAAATATTTCATAAACAAATCTTAGAAAATAAATGCATGTGTTACCTGGATGATGTAATTGTATTAGGTAAAAATTTAGATGAACACATACAATATCTCTCTGAAATATTTAGTATATTAAAAGAAAACAATCTAAAAATTAATATGGATAAATGCGAATTCCTTAAACAGGAATTAAAATACCTAGGCCATGTAATTTCCTTAGAAGGAATCAAGCCGCAGGTTGAAAAAATAGATAAAATATTAAAATTAAATGAACCAAAAAACATTAAACAATTGCAAAGCTTTTTAGGTATCACAGGATACTATAGAAAATTTATTAAAAATTATGGACAAATAGCCAAACCATTAACTAATTTATTAAAGAAAGATCAAAAGTTTAGTTTTGATAATAATTGCAAACAAGCATTCGAAACTTTAAAAAATAAAATAACTTCAACACCAATCTTAAAATATCCTGATGAAAATAAAATGTTTTCAATTACTACGGACGCATCGAACGATTGCGTAGAAGGCGTCCTTACACAAGAATATGACGGGATTGATATGCCAATTGCATATTACTCCAGTACATTAAATCAAGCTCAGAGGAATTACTCTGTAGTTGAACGCGAATGTCTTGCAATTATTAAAACAATTAAAAATTTTCACCATTTTTTATACGGTCGTGAATTTTTAATAAAAACTGATCATCGTCCTTTGGTATGGCTAAACTCCGTAAAGGATCCTACGAGTAGATTGGTATGCTGGAGGTTAAAGTTACTTAATTATCAATATAAAATTCAATACACCCCAGGCAAAACCAACTACACAGCGGATACTTTAAGTCGTCCAATTTAGTAGCTATGTTAAATAAAGAAAAATCATTTGAAAATTTCCAAAGATTTAATAAAACATGTAACCCCAATATAAAAATTAATCGAGGTAATGGCATAAATAATATTAAATCACTAATAATACCTATTACAAAAGATCTTCAAATAAAAGAAGAATTAAAAACATTTATTCTAAATAATTTTAATAAAAATGATATTACAAATGCTAATATAGGTCAAATAATACGAAAAGATAAAAATAACCAAAGCATAATTTTATTAATATTAAAACATAAAATAAAAGATAAATTAAATCTTAAAATATTATATCAAGCGTTAGAAGAAATATCTTTAACATCCGAAAATAATACAATTATTAATTTAAAATATATCGATAAAACAATAAGTGAAAAATACGTAAATAACTTACTATCGTATCATTTCAACGACGACATCGAAATAATCGATATAAATGATATTGGTTTTTCTTCACTATTAACTGAAGAGGAAATCCAAGAAGCATTAGAAAAAGAATTAGGTGTAAGCAGTAATACAATTGAAGAAGATTTAACAGAAGAAGAAATACAAGAAATATTAGAAAAAGAATTGAACGAAATTCAACAAGAAGGTATGGACAACGAAACTAACAATCAAGAAGAAAATGAAGGACCAATACTAAGCACTTCAGGTATGAATAACGCAATCGAAACGATACCAATAGATGAAGAAACAAGTGACGAAGAAATTGTTAATGAAGAAATTATAAATGAAGAAACAAATAACGAAGAAATAAATAATCAAGAAACAAATAATGAAGAAACAGTGGAAACTATCATCGTCAGAACAGAAGCGGAAAAACAACAGTTACTACGCGAATACCATGATTCACCATTAAGAGGTCACCCAGGCATTGCCCGCACATACAGCGAACTTCGACAAAAATACTTTTGGAAAGGTATGAAAACATACGTCGAAAAATACATCAAGAATTGTCCCATATGTCAAAAAACAAAAACAACTCGTATTGGAAAAGCACCAATGGTAATCACCACAACAGCAAAGAACTTCAATGACGAAATTTCAATGGATTTTATAGGCCCACTTCCGGTAACAAGGAATCAAAATAAGTTCATCCTTACGATCCAGGATAATCTGACAAAGCACCTTCAAGTTTATCCACTTCAGGATAGAAAAGCAGAAACAACAGCAATCTATTTCCTGAAATATGCAAGCACATTTGGTTTTCCGAAGTCCATTCTAACGGATCAAGATCCTGTTTTTACCAGCTCCGTCATCAAAGAAGTCAATAAATTATTCAACATCAAACAGAAGACCACATCTCCATATCATCCTCAAACAAATGGTTCGCTAGAAAGAACACATTCGTACATTGAAAATTATTTAAGATCATATATCAACACTGAAATGAACGACTGGGATGAAATGCTGTATTTAACCACATTTGCATTCAACACCCACAAAAATCGCTCCACTAACGAAATACCATACAAACTTGTATTTGGAATCGATCCGAATATTCCAACATCGTTTGAAAGAAACACAAATGCAAAAACATATCAAGAATTATCACAAGAAGTGCAAGAGAAAATCAAGAAATTACGATTAGCTGCAAGAGAAAATTTAAAACAAAGCAAAATCAAAAATAAAGCTCAATACGACAAGCAAACAAAAGTAAGAAATTTCCAAGTTGGAGAATACGTCCTAGTAAAAGAAGGCCAATCCGCCCCAGGGAAATTATCCTGTCGCTACAAAGGTCCATTTAAAATCATATCTGTCCATCCTGATACTCACACAGTTAAAGTTAGATATAGAAATACAAATAAAACATTCCATGAAAATAACCTGAAACCTTACGTTTCAGATGGCGAAGTTATCAACGTTGTTACCAATACTACTGCTTGTATACCAAACGACGACAGAAATACAGGTGGAACAAATTAACACCTCGCCGGGAATTTTATTCAAGAAACTAGGGGACGCGAAAATTTGTAACCAAAAATTCACACTAATGCACTACATCAATACAACTACATTCGAAGAAAATTTAGAAAAGGCTCAAGAATACTAGGGTAGACCGGGGTTATTTGGGCAATGAAATTTGTAAGAGGTAATTTGAGCAATACTTTATTTAATATGTTATGGAATATGCATAATTTTATTTAAATAAAAAGCATCGCTAATATTTGTTGTACTTTTATTTTTTAAATAAAACGCTGCGACGTTTTTTATTTTTGTTTTTCAGATTTGCAAGTATAAATAAGTTTATTTTTTTTAAATAAAAAGTAGCGATATTTTCAATTTTAAGCGACATTTTATTAATTATATAACTCTTTTTTTGATTTGACTGGTCTTGGTGTTATATAAATCTTTCTTTTATATACAGAAGTTGTATTAATTTCGATACCATTTTCTCGCTGATCGACACGGTGAACAGTACTGTTCAGTTTTTCATTGTTACTTAAAATTTTCTAGTGTATATTTTCAATGTTATAATGGCATATAAAATTAATAATCTAAAATTAATAAATGAAGTTGAAAAGCGACCCATTATATGGGACACGCAAAGGATACATAGTGATATATATAACAGAAAATTGGCTTGGAATCAAATCATAAATTGTTTTTCCAACGAAGAAGTATATTTTAATAACAAAAAAAAATTTGGAGAATTCTTACAGAAACGTTGGAAAAATATTAAGGACAGATATTTTGCAGTAATAAAACAAAAAAATTAAATCCTGAGAAGAAAAGAAAACCATATAAATATGCAAATCAACTACAATTTTTAACTAAAAAAACGCAAAAATTAAATAAAAACGAAAATTTATTGGAAACGAAAAATAAAACGTTTAATGACGAAAATGAAAAATTTCTGTTATCTTTGTTGCCAACATTAAAAACATTTTCAGAAGATTTAAATAAAAATTTAAAACTGGAAATAATGCAATTGATAGAAAAATATGATATAATTTCGAAAAATGAAAAACAATCGTTATCAGTATCAGAAGATACCGTAGCTGAAAAAATAAAACCGCAGGAAATTTTATTACAATCGCCACCGAATTTTCAATCTAATATTTTACCAACTGAATCATCAGTACAAGTTCATTCACCAACTACAGAGCAACCGGAGTACATGTCTGTTGTTCGAACACCAATTAGTTCTACATCAACGGATTCAATTGATTCTTATTTATCCAATTTTTTTACTACAGAGTATACTGAATTTCCTTAACCCTTAACTGGTCTACTCACTTTTTGAAACATAAGTAGTCTACTGGAGTACAAAAGTTATTTTCTTAAATTATTTGTTAATCTGCTTTGAAAATAGAAAAATATTATTAAAAAAAAAAAATACTATTATTAAAAATTTTCCTGTGATCATAACATATTTTATTTAATCGTTTTCACAAATATTTTTCCTGGAAATATCTAGGAATATGAAATTAGAATTTAAATAGTAATAAAGTAAAAAAAAAAAAAAAAAAAAAATAGAATCGAAATATTAATTTAAAAATAAAATTGTATTTTTGCATATTTCAGAAAATTAAGTTACTTATATCTGTTTACACATAAATTAAATTTAATTAATTAATTAATTACCTTTAATTTGGTTAATTATTTTAAATAAGATTATCAGTCTACTGGGATACAAAAAAACTAAATCGTTAATAACTGAAATTAAAAGTTTGCAAAGAAAATGTAATCACACATCAAATTGAAGTACTTAATCTCATTTGGGAATACATGGTGGTTACAGTTCAGTAATAGCGATTATAAAAAAATTATTTAGAAAAAAATAAAATAAAATTGCATTTGTAATTCAGTAGACCAATTAAGGGTTAAATTTATCACCGTGTCCGTCATTGATTGAATGGTCAAAATTTGTATCATTTATAAATAAGTAAGTACAATTTTTTTCATTAACAAAACGATGATTAAGATCTTCTTTTATTAAATTTTTGTTTTTTATTTCTTTTAGATATGAGAAATTATAAACGCAAAACCGAAAGAGGTCTTATACCTATGGAAAAATTTAATGACGCCGCAAGAACAATAATTTTTGGGAACAAAAGTATAAATGCTGCTTCAAAGGAATTTAATATTAAACGTACGACGCTAACGCGTTATTTAACTAAATTGAAAGTATATAAAAATAAGGAAACGCAAGATTTACCGACAATAGGCTATAAAAAACCTCGACAAGTATTTTCTAAGGACCAGGAAATTGCATTAAAAGATTATTTACTACAAATGGCTTCGATATTTTATGGATTGACTCCAAAAGATGTTCGTCAGCTTGCTTATGAGTGTGCTGAAAAATTTAATATTAAAATGCCTGAAACATGGAAACTTAATAAAATAGCTGGCAAAGAGTGGCTTTCTAGTTTTCTAAAAAGGAATCGAGAGTTGTCAATTAGAAAACCATTTTTCACTCAATTAGCTGAAGTTATGAATAAATATCAATTTACCGCATCAAACATTTGGAATATAGATGAAACTGGAATTTCCACAGTACTTAAACCTACTAAAATAATTGCTGCGAAAGGTAAAAAAAATGTTGGCTCCGTAACTTCTGCTGAACGGGGTACTAATGTGACACTAATATGTGCTGTTTCCGCAAACGGAAATACAGTGCCTCCTATGTTCGTATTTCCACGAAAAAAATATAAAAATCATTTTATTAATAATGGACCAAAAGGTTGTATTGGTGCAGGCAATTCAAGCGGCTGGGTAACAAATGAAGAATTTTTTATATACATGCAACATTTCATCGCACACGTTAAACCATCTATTAATAATCCAGTATTACTCGTATTAGATAATCATTCCTCACATTTACATGTACCAACCTTAAACTTAGCGAAAGATAATGGGATCGTAATGTTATCATTTCCACCACATTGTAGCCATAAATTACAACCACTTGATGTGGCTGTGTATGGACCATTTAAGAAATATGCTTCAACTGCACAAGATTTATGGTTGCGAAATAATCCAGGTAAAACGATAACAATATATGATATCCCAAAAATAGTAGCAGATTCATTACCATTAGCTACAACTAGTACAAATATCATAAAAGGATTTAAAAAGACTGGAATATTTCCATATAATGAAAATATTTTTACTCAAGATGATTTCGCTCCGTCATTCGTAACTGATCCCGCAGAATCGCAAATTTTAACATCATCGATAATGAATACTCAATCAAATTCAACGCCTACAATATTTTCTCCAGAAATAGTTCGACCCTACCCAAGGGCTGCTTCTAAAGAACAGAGTCAAACTAAAAGGAAAAGAAAATCTACTGTTTTAACCGATACAAGAGAAATAAAAACATTAGAGAAAGAACAAAATATAGCAAAAAAGCGTAAAAAAGTTACTAAAAAAATTGATATTTATATTAATAGTAATTGCTTAATATTATTATCAAGGATTTCTTGCTTAATATGCAATGAACTATTTTCAAAAAGTCGCCCCAAAGAACCGTGGATTGAATATCAGTTATGCAAAAACTGGGCTCATATTAAATGCGTGCTTAATACTGGTGATACATGTATATGTATTAATTGTGAAAATATTGCCATATAAATGTTTAAAAATAATTATTTATAAATGATACAATTTTTTTTTTTTTAATATTGTATAATAAAGTTTTTTATTTATATTATTTTCCAAATAAAAAGTATAAAATTGAAAATAATGTTTTATTATATATTATTTACCCTTTATTCACTAACAAATAACATATTAAGAAATATAAAGCATTATTGTTATATTATTTTACAACATTTAAAACTTCTGAATATAAAGAATATATTGGATGGATAATTAATAGGATAGATTGGATGTGGAAAGTATATTTAGAGGTAACTATGAAATAAAAAAAAGCTTTTAAGTACAGTAATAAAGTATATTTATTATTAAATCAAATTAGTTTTATACATTATCAATAAAATTTACCTTATCATTAATAAATGGGACAAATTTAACGTGGAAGGTATATCTAAATGTAGCTGTAAAATAAAAAAAACTGTAGTAATAAAATATATTTATTAATAAATAAAATTAGAATTATACATTATATTTACTAGTATTACTAGTAAAACTATATATTTACAAATATCGTATCCACAATCAGACAACGACCATACCATGTTGAAAACACCGGTTCTCGTTCGATCACCGAAGTTAAGCAACATCGGGCATGGTAAGTACTTTCGTGGGTGACCAGTTACGGAACGCCATGTGTTGTTGTCAATAATTGTCCTTTTTTTACATCTATAAGTAATTGATTAAAGTAATTAATCAGTTTGTGTACGCTGCTTCGGAATTCAATATTCAATATTCAATATTCAATAAATTATAAACAAATCCAAACTAATCAAATCCAACATAAGACCTATCATATAATAATAGGTAAAATTAGCTAACAGGTTAAATTAGTGACACTTATCGTTAAGTAAAATTAATCTACATAAAATGTTAGTTAATAGGTTAAATTGGTCACACTTATTGTTAAAAAAACATTTATCTACATAAAATACTAGTTAATAGGTTAAATTGGTAACACTTATTGTTAAAAAACATTAATCTACATAAAATACTAGTTAATAGGTTAAATTGGTAACACTTATTGTTACAAAACATTAATCTACATAAAATGCTAGTTAATAGGTTAAATTGGTCACACTTATTGTTAAAAAAACATTTATCTACATAAAATACTAGTTAATAGGTTAAATTGGTAACACTTATTGTTAAAAAACATTAATCTACATAAAATACTAGTTAATAGGTTAAATTGGTAACACTTATTGTTACAAAACATTAATCTACATAAAATGCTAGTTAATAGGTTAAATTGGTAACACTTATTGTTAAAAAACATTAATCTACATAAAATACTAGTTAATAGGTTAAATTGGTAACACATATTGTTAAAAAACATTAATCTACATAAAATACTAGTTAATAGGTTAAATTGGTAACACTTATTTTTAAAAAACATTATTCTACATAAAATACTAGTTAATAGGTTAAATTGGTAACACTTATTGTTACAAAACATTAATCTACATAAAATACTAGTTAATAGGTTAAATTGGTAACACTTATTGTTACAAAACATTAATCTACATAAAATACTAGTTAATAGGTTAAATTGGTAACACTTATTGTTAAAAAACATTAATCTACATAAAATGCTAGTTAATAGGTTAAATTGGTAACACTTATTGTTACAAAACATTAATCTACATAAAATACTAGTTAATAGGTTAAATTGGTAACACTTATTGTTAAAAAACATTAATCTACATAAAATGCTAGTTAATAGGTTAAATTGGTAACCCTTATTGTTAAAAAAACATTAATCTACATAAAATACTAGTTAATAGGTTAAATTGGTAACACTTATTGT
>JAPWDM010000002.1:15850925-16080925 GCA_035578155.1 Brachynemurus nebulosus
CCATGGAGGACCGTTAAACCATATATTTTGAAATTTAATAAATTCCGTTACGGATAAACCTCGACTTAGTTTGTCCGCACAAATATTATATTCCCCGTTTAAATGATACCATCTTTTATAATCAGTTAGTTCTTGAATTTTATAAACCCTGTTAGAAACGAACATTTTTAATTTACTAGGATCTAAATTAATCCAACCGTATACAATACTAGAATCCGTCCATAAATAATAACTATCGATTTTTAAAATATCATCTAAATTAGTTTTGATTTTATGTAATAATTTGGACAACAACACCGCACCTAAAAGTTCCGTTCTGGGTAAAGTAGTACCTTTAAGAGGAATTATTCTAGTTTTAGCTGCAATTAAATTTATTGATATTTCACCGTTTTCATGGAAAGTCTTTATATAAATGCAACCTCCGTATGCATACTTACTACTGTCGCAAAAACCATGTAATTCTATCCGTTTGAGTTTTGAATCAGATTGAAAATAATGTCTCGAAATTTTAATGTTATTTAATAATTCTATATCCGAAAATGTATTTATAAATTCTTCCGAAAAATTTTTTGGTAAAGGGGTATCCCAATCTAAATTTTTATCCGCCCAAATTTTTTGAATAAAATGTTTCATTTTAACAATAACTACTCCAATATAACCTAAAGGATCAAAAATTCTACTTAAAAATGATAATGCTAACCGCTTTGTAATAATTTCATTCATTTCAAATTCCGGTATATTTATTTTGAAATAGTCTCCGTTAATACTATATTTTAACCCAAGAGAGCTAACTAGTTTTTCCGAACTATCATTACTTTTAACAACCTTCTCTTGTTTTTCTAATGGAATAGTTTCCAATAGTTCTTTACAATTCGATGCCCACTTGTGACATTCAAACCCTGCACTTTCTAAAACTGAAATTATATCGTTTTTCAAAGAAATTAACTCATTTTTTGTATTTGCTCCGATTAAACAATCATCCATAAAGAAATCCCGTTTTAATATCTTTGCTGCGACAGGAAATTTATTTTCACTATCATTCGCTAATTTGTGTAATACTTTGATAGCTAAATACGGGCTAGCAGCAGCTCCGTACGTAACCGTAGCTAGTTTTAATATTTGCAATTCTCCCGAATTTTCATTTCTCCAAATAATTTTTTGAAAATTTTGATGATTTTCCGAAATATTTATCATCCTATACATTTTTATAATGTCTAAAGAAAATACGTAAGTATAACTTCTATACCTAATAATGATGTCAAATAAATCTTGTTGTAAAGAGGGTCCCGTATACATAAATTCATTTAATGAAAAACCGTTTTCCGTTTTACAACTAAAATCAAATACAACTCGCAATTTAGTTGTAGATTTTTCCGGTCTAATTACCGCGTGATGGGGTACAAAATATTCTAATTTGTTGTTTTCTTTAAATTTCTCTAGTTCAGTAATATCAACCGCATGACCCATTTCTATATATTCCGAAATAAATTTTTTGTATTCATTGTACAAATTTTCATTTTTTATAAAACGACTTTCTAAATGATAAAATCTACTTAAAGCTTGCTCATAAGATGATCCTAAATTTTCAATACCCTGTTTTAAAGGCAATTGAACCGTAAATTTTCCTGAAATTTTGTCACGAGTAACCGAATTTTCAAAAATTTCTTCACAAATTTTATCTTCACGTGACATAATTTTTTCCGAAGGCAAATCTTCTATTGCCCAAAATTTTTTAATATTTTCATTTAATTCCGCCGATTTACAATCCGTATTTAAATAACAATTTTTTGTATACCTTTTAGTATATAACCCATTTCTATTTAGAATAGGTCCCGCTATAACATAACCAAAAACCGTTTTGTGTAAAGACAAATTATGTTGATCTAAAGGAATGTGTGCTCCCCGTAACAATTTAAAAAATAAACCACTACCGATTAATAATTCAATAGAACTAGGCTTATTGAATTCCGTGTCCGCTAAATTAATTTTATTCGGTATAAGTAAACCTTTTTTATCAATATAAGAATGTGGCAATGGTGTAGTAATATTATCCAAAATAGAACACTCGAGTTCAGTACTAAATTCCGAACATAACGATTGAATTTTTATCCCGACCGATTCCTTTACTTGTACCGTTTTTCCCGATAAACCGATAATATCCAAATTTTGCCGATGTGTTGGTAAACCAAGTTTATCCACTACATGTTTACAAATAAAATTACTTTCGCTGGCACTGTCTAATAAAGCTTTAATTATTAAATGTTTACCGTTTCTTTCGAAAATTTTAACCTTAACCGTAGGCAATAAAGTTTCAAAATTGTTTTTATTACAATAACTACTATCTTGATTAGCACAACAATTTGATGTTGGCTTTTCATTACTACTTATCTGTTCCCGATTTAAGTTTCCATCACTAGTATTAGTAACAGATTTACTTAACGATTCTTTATTTAAAGGTACATTATTATCTAATCCTTTCCGCTGGTTATCGTAATTTGAACCGAAATGCAATAAACTATTATGACGCCTATTACATATGCTACATTTAAAATTTGACCGACAATTGTATACCGTGTGTTCATTTAAACATAAGAAACATAAATGATTTTTTGATACAAACTCACGTCTTTCAGAAGTAGATAAATTTTTAAATTTAAAACATTTTAAAATACTGTGATTATTTAGTTTGCAATAAGTACATTTTTTATTTAAGCCCTTATTTAATGGTAACGATATTTGTTTTTTATAATAATTATTATCAAATTTATTTTTATTAACTGAAGATTCTAATGATAAAATTTGAAATGCCTTTGCCCGATGTTCTAAAAATTCGATTAATTGACTCAGTTTAGGAACAGACTCCCGGTTTTGACATAATTCCCATTGCTGTTTAGTAGCAAAATCTAATTTTTGTACAATAATAAAAATTAGTATTAAATCCCAATAATCAACTGGTACATTCAAACTTTTTAGTGCCTCGAAATGTAATTTAACCTTTAAAACTAATTCCTTAACTGTATGCTCCTTTGAAACATTTGGTAATTCTAAAATTGACTTAATATGACCATTAATAATGAGTAACGAATTTTCATACTCTTTTACTAAAAGTTTATATGCAATATCATAACCTTCATCCGAAATATTTACCGCCGAAATAACACTTAGTGCTTCTCCTTTTAATAAAGATCTAAGATAATTTAATTTTTCAACTTTAGAAATAAAAGGTTTATTGTGAATAGCCGAATCAAAAGAATTTCTAAATTCAACCCATTTTAAATAATCACCCGAAAAAGGTTCAATTTTTAATGTAGGTAAAGGAATATTTGTAAATTTGGGTACCGAATCATTGTAACCGTTTTGATTTAAATTATCCGAATTGCTAGCCTGTGTAAGTACATTTAAATTCAAATAACCTTGAATTTCCGATTTCAAACTAAAATATTTATCTTCAAAACTATCCCTTTCCGCGTCATCTAATTCACTTTTTTCAAGTAACTCAATAGCAGATTGAATTTCTAAAAATGATTCATAATCCTTTGTTAATTGTTCATTTCGAACCGTTAAATTTGCTTTATCTACAGGCTGCTCTGTTTTTTCTAAAACTTTTTGTAACCGTGAATGATTACGTTTTAAAACCGACCGTTTCTTTTTTAACTGTTGTAACTCATCCATTTTTAAATTTACTAAAAGAAATTTCTAGTATAATCTAGTTTAAATACTAGTAACCGCCAAAATATTTACTTTAAATAAGGCTTTAATTGTTGCCTTCAAAGTTTTTGGAAACAAATTTATCAATAAAATTGAAATAATCTTACCGTAAATACAATACAAACATGAATTTCCTTAATGTCCGATTAATTACAAATAAATTCACATAGAATTTACACCGATAGTTTCACATACATATATTTTTATTTTAATAAACACAAAGAACACACACTAATGGTAGATGTTCTTCTATTTCTTTTTAGCACTCACTAAAGGGATATGCTTCTTCTTTGTTGCTGCTTACCACGTGACCCGTACTGCAGCAAAATCCGCCATTCCGCTTATAAGAACCATTTAGTTCACATACCGCCATTTTTGTTTCCAAAATACACCGAAATTTATATTTTATTTTATAAAAACCGCCGAATTATATTATTTAATATTTCCGAACATGGAAATCCGCTGAATCAGAGCCGCAACAATTTAGAAAACCGTAGAAACATTAAATTAAACCGTAAAAAACAAGCAAATAGCCGCCTTCAATTTCTCAAGTCGTCTTCGCTCGGGCGCCAAAAAGTGTTTTGGTGTTTAATTGGTCCTTGTTCAGGTGCCAAAAGAATACCTTTTATTTGTTTTGATGTATCCGTTTATTAACATCAAATTAATACATAATTATGTGACACTATATAAATAAACACAATAATACTATGCAGTAACTCAGTAAATAACAATATAACAAAAGGCGACGTTAGATGTTGTATTACGTACGTGTTGCTTGTTTGGTTGACAAACTCTGACTGACTACTTTATGTTTTGTCAGACTAAAAGAAACCTCGTACTCTGATATAACAGACAGTACAGATGCAAATATTCAAACCAAACCACAAGAGAACTATGCTTGCAGCAGTTAACGTTCGTTACAGAACAAATACATATACATTATAATATACTATTTTAAATAAATTCAAAGAATACAAATGTAAAAAATCCAACACTAAACTTAGTTCTATTTTACAGTGCTGACGCGTGAAAATATTGTCTGGGGAGACAGAGTGCTATATTTATCTGTTTTTATTTCGTGATATCTACTTAGTGTTTTTTTAGCCTTTTTATTAACGTTTTTTACTGAAACCACATCACTTGATAAAACCCTCAGATTTAGAAGTAAAAACTAAAATTTTTACCTAACTGTTTGTAATTTTTTATTACTCATGCGGGAGAAGTACTAACTTGGCGCACGCATTTCTGTACGCAAAATAGCTGTTTGCCCACTGTAATCTTCCCACATACTTTTTTGCATGCGAGAAGTAAAGTAAAGTTTACTTTCCACACGCAAATTGGCAATAAAACACGCAAAATTTAATCGAAACACGCAACGCCGCCTCTAATTTTCTCATTTAATAAATATTTCATAATTATTTCTATAGAAACCGCCAAAAAAGTAATTTAAACAGTATTTAATTTAGAAAAGAGAAGACGAACACTTAAAAATATCATTTTAAAAATTAATAAAAATGTCAAAAATAGTAATAATAATAGAAAAAAGTATGTGAAATTCATAATAAAAAATAGTGTGTGCAGCTCGTGCGGGATTGACGCTTGCCCACTCAAGCGAATGAGCGCACGAACATAGTGAGTGCGCTCAACTTCGCTTTCGTGGGCAATCGACAATTTCCCGCACTTATTGCACAATATACTATTTTTGACTCCATGATCCCAGAAAATTCTTTTTGTTATAATGTCAATTAGTTAAACTCAATTCTTTATTCTTATGCTACTTAAGATTTTAAAGCAAGGTTCTCAAGTATCTAAATTTTAGACATCAAAATTACAATTAGTAAAAAAAAGTTGAATTAAAATAAATGTAAATCAAAAATTTAAAAAAACCAATTAAGAAATTGTATATATAATTAGACACAAAATAATATTCCAAAAATAATATAATACTGACAACAACTAAAGAAACGAGAATAATTGAATTTTATCGAACAGTGAAATAGACCGTTGGGGTTGGTATATATTGGAGTGAGGGGATTACATAACAGGTAAATGCAATGTATTTCGGTACTACTGCTGGCAACACAGGTCACAGAAATGGAGCCGGCATACTTTTGGAACAGAAGTTGCAAAAAGACTTCCTGTACTTAGCATGTCGACATTGCCTATTAAAAATCATTCTAGCAAGTGTCCTTAACAAGGCTATGTGATGTCAATTATCTAAGCCTGATATTGCTATTTTTAAACGTTTTAAGCAGT
This sequence comes from Brachynemurus nebulosus, assembly GCA_035578155.1. Taxonomy (NCBI): domain Eukaryota; kingdom Metazoa; phylum Arthropoda; class Insecta; order Neuroptera; family Myrmeleontidae; genus Brachynemurus; species Brachynemurus nebulosus. The sequence continues at coordinate 15,856,890 of JAPWDM010000002.1, forward strand.
GCTGGAGTAATATTGACCAGTTGGCGTATGAGTGTGCAAGGAATGATACAAATGTTATGGCAGCTTTAAGAGATGAGAAGGAAATTGTGACTCAATTTACAGTTAGCAGACTGACGAAAATTCAAGTGAGAGATGACTACAGAGAATTCTTAGAGTTTGCGATTATATACTTGGGAGGACTTCCATCGCGCAGAGTACACTTTATGTCTCTTAGAGCTAATCATCAAGCTAGATGGATGGCCAAAGCATTGTTTCCTTTAAAATGTGAATGTAGCCAATTGAAACTCACTAATTGTAAGAAAGAAGAAAACGGATTGAGTGACGTTTGCATTTTCTTGTTCATATTTATCTGAGAGCTTGGTTTACAGCCCCTCTTACTATTTCAGCTCCTTTCATGATTTAAGGCTACTTCAACAGCTTAGTACTTATGGGAAGATAAATTCTGGACTTTCTAAAATTGCCAACAAGAAATTCGAAGGGCACTTATGGTATTTAAGTGAGATCTTGTGGGTCTGGCCTTTTTCGCCGAAAATGTGTCCATAACTTCCAAAAAGCTATGATTCAATTCATTAATGAAAAGGACGGGGTTGACGAACCTCTTAAGCGTTAAGTGGCAAGAATTCAAGTGAGATGCAGATATAAGATTTTGTGACAAAAAATGCGATCAATTTCTTTCATCGTCTTAATATTTCATTATTCCAAGAGGGTATTTAGAATTTGACCGAGAAGAATGGCATCATAGAAGTGACTACAAGCAAGCAGAAGCGATACTTAACATTTGAGCTTTGTTAATGACAACCCTGAAAGACAATATTTATTAGAAGTGGTGGAAAAACATAGGTAAAAAACAACTTTAAAATAATTTTTTTTAAATAGACATTACAAAAGTTAAACTGATCTCTTATAAATATTGGAAATTAGTCATAAGGAATTTGTTAAATCACTATATTGAGCTGTACTGTGGGCTGGATTATACATAATATTAAATAATAATAATTTTCTTTTTTTGTGGATCTTTAAGGGGAAATACTTTATTATTATGTATAAGAATTTGCGTCTGATTTTTTCTAAATAACTAATAAAAGTATTCTGAGCACTCATACATGTTCATTGATGTTTCATTGCAAAAATGACAATTTATGTAAAACTTCGACTCCATTGAGCTACCATTAAATGTTGATTAAAACTGCTTTTCATTTTCGAGTCGTAGAACAATTTTAGGTGGTCAGACCATACGAAATGAAATAAAAAGAAATTCTCAGTGTCAGGTAGGACCACCCTAATATATATATATATATATATATATATATATATATATATATATATATATATATATATATATATATATATATATATACAGTGTCATTCACGAAGATGGCAACATATGGGAAACTTTTCTATACTAAGTTTCTCAGAAAATTTTATTCTTACTAAAATTTCGTGCATGTTCTTAAATTAAAAATGCACCCATCAAAATTTGAACAAACTCTATTGTATACAGGGTGGACTTAAGAATGTGAAATTGGCGTAAGAGTAAAGTACCCTAATTATTGAAACTTGACAAAAATTTTACTGGGAAAAGTTGTTTAGAATTAAAAATTAATGTAAAATACAGAATCATGGCCAAATACAACCAATAATAAATTTTGCTATATTCTTCCATTTTTTCCGTATCACCCAGTACATTATGAAAACGGACGTACCTAGACGACTACTATTTATGTATTACTGCAAGACTACACTCTTAATTTTTAAGTTCAACTATCTACTAACTTGAAATTTAAGATTATTAATATTACAATCAAAATACACAATTAATCTGTTGCCATCACAAAAGTCATGAGTATTGAAATAAAATATACCAATATTTTAATACTATTTGATGTAAAAATTAAATAATTAATTGTTTTTAAACTATTAACACTAACTTGACACATCAACATTAAAGACATGAACAGTTATTATCGCTATTACCTTATTCTATGTAACTCCTTTCATTTTTAATACATACATTTTATTGTTCCCCGAGACAATTCTTTATGTACATTTTTCAACATTTCGGGTGTTATTCTCCGAGCACACTCTCTTATTGTATTTACCGGGTGACCACGGTCTCTAATTAGCCTTTCTTTATAAACATTTTCTCTTAAATAGCCTCAAATAAAAAAATCCATTGAGGTAAGATCGGGTCATCTTGTTGGCCAAGGATTAACTGAATATCTTCCTATCCAGAAATCGTGAAAAGTGTCATGTAACGAGGATCTTACCTCTACTGTAGAGTGAATGATGCACCATCTTGTTGAAAGAACATTCCTCTTCTGGATTCTAGAGGTAGCTCGTCTAAGTGATTTGCCAAAAATCCTCTTAGCATACTCAAATATCTTTGAGCAGTTAATGATTCCATAAAAGTCAATGGTCCCACAATTGCTTCATTAAAAATTCCACACCATACATTTAATTTAAAATGGTACTCGTCCCGGCATTCAATTTTAAAATGTGGGTTTTCATCTGCCCGCCATCTGTAGTTTTGGGAGCTAACAATTCCATTTAAAGTAAAAGTGGATTTATCAGAATAAAGGATTTTTTTAGAAAATTGTACATTATTTTCTATCTCCCCTTGGAACCAAAAAGAAAAGTTAAATTTCAAGTTAGTAGATAGTTGAACTTAAAAATTAAGAGTGTAGTCTTGCAGTACTACATAAATAGTAGTCGTCTAAGTACGTCCGTTTTCATAATGTACTGGGTGATACGGAAAAAACGGAAGAATATAGGAAAATTTATTATTGGTCGTAGTTGGCTATGATTCTGTATTTTACCATAATTTTTAATTCTAAACAACTTTTCCCGGCAAAATTTTTGTCAAGTTTCAATAATTAGCGTACTTTACTCTTACGCCAATTTCACATTCTTAAGTCCACCCTGTATACAATACAGTTTGTTCAAATTTTGATGGGTGCACTTTTAATTTAAGAACATGCACGAACTTCTAGTAAGAATAAAATTTTCTGAGAAACTTAGTATAGAAAAGTTTTCCATATGTTGCCACCTTTGTGAACGACACTATATATATATATATATATATATATATATATATATATATATATATATATATATATATATATATATATATATATATATATATATATATATATCGAAACTAATAAAGTAATAAACTAATAATAATATACGAATTTGTTGTTTTATTTCACACAATTTATTATTATAAATTGACCAGTCTAGAAAAATATAAAAATTGTTAGTGCACTTAAAATATTAGTAATACATATCACAAATTTAAAACCTGCCAACGCCTGCATATTCAAATACAAAATTGATATAATATAATAACTGTAACAGTCCAAGAGCCAGTGGTCGGCTACCTGTATGTATTTGACCAAACCTAGATTTTTGTGCAGTGAGTCCCCTATACCTACCATACATGAAATGGGGACTCGCTAAGCCCAACTCGGTGATAACAGCTGGAGCTCAGGTAGGCCAGGTATCAAAAACAGACGAAATTCAAATGTATTTGACCACGTCTGCCATTTGAAAATTTAAAAATACATTGTTATTATTATCGGAAAATGACAATGGCAGACCATTATCGTGCGATTAACATCGTGGCAGACGATTTTTAATGTGCCAAAAAATATGCAATTTTGAAATTAATTGATCACGTCTGCCGTTGATATATTTTGTTTATTATAAGTAGTCTTGGAAGTTTATATTTTTCACGGCAGACAATTTTAATGTGAGTAGACATCAGTAGTCAATAAAATCTTAGCTACTGCCCGAGCAGATTTATGTACCGGCTGCATGCTGTCTCACATTTATGTTTATAAATATTGATATTATTATAGAAATTAACATATTTAGGATATAATTATCACGTGTTGTCACTAAACCTTTTTTGGCCATTTAATGTCGAAATTACTGTATAAATAAATTATTAACGTACTGACATCATAAATTCTGTTCGTGTAAATGTCAAAGTTAAAAAATTCTATGAAAATATTATTTTAACATTAAAAGTTTCTACACAATGATTAAAATTGGAAATGGCGAAAAAAGTACTAAAATGGCTAACACCGGCACTTTTACCCAACTCCTGTAAGATGGATGATAAAAAAAATAGCTCAATTACGAAGTAAAAATAAATAGAAGAGTATAATAATGATAACAAATTATACTTGAAATCGAAGCTGCAAAAATTATAGGTAACATTAAAATAAATATTAAGGTCCATTATTATTTTTTCAAGTATTTTTTAAGTAAAACAAATACATTTTATAGGATTATAGAAAAAATTATATTTATAGTAATTCGAGCACAAAATAACAATACCGCTCTCATGAGAATAACGCGCGACGCCGTTAGGCGGAGCGTTCAACATTATCGAGCGGCATTATAATTATCATTCATCGTCTTCGGAGTTCCACGTCGTGTGACTGATCTTCAACATCCACTGCCTTAGCTCCTGTAACAATAAAGTTTTGAAAATTTGATCCAAACACATTCCAATACAGAATTTATTATAATCGACTTACCAGGGAAATCGCTAATATTAAGTCTGCTTTTGGAAGGCGGTACCACACGTAATTACGTATTAGAATTACCACACGTGGTAATTATATCCTAAATATGTTAATTTCTATAATAATATCAATATTTATAAACATAAATGTGAGACAGCATGCAGCCTGTACATAAATCTGCTCGGGAAGTAGCTAAGATTTTATTGACTGCTGATGTCTGCTCACATTAAAATTGTCTGCCGTGAAAAATATAAACTTCCAAGACTACTTATAATAAACAAAATATATCAACGGCAGACGTGATCAATTAATTTCAAAATTGCATATTTTTTGGCACATTAAAAATCGTCTGCCACGATGTTAATCGCACGATAATGGTCTGCCATTGTCATTTTCCGATAATAATAACAATGTATTTTTAAATTTTCAAATGGCAGACGTGGTCAAATACATTTGAATTTCGTCTATTTTTGATACCTGGCCTACCTGAGCTCCAGCTGTTATCACCGAGTTGGGCTTAGCGAATCCCCATTTCACGTATGGTAGGTAAGGGGACTCACTGCATAAAAATCTAGGTCTGGTCAAATACATATAGGTAGCCGACCACTGGCTCTTGGACTATAAGTGATTATATACACCACAATTACATGCAATTATTATTTTGTAATGCTTAATTTTAATTGTAAACCGATCGACTTGACAACAGAGAATTATAATCTTGTAAAATAATTACTTTCATTATTTTAATAATCATTTCCTACTACGAATTTGATATTTAATTTAACCCTTTCACCGTCAAATAAATTAAATTAGCTGTTGACAAAACTTTTTGTTAGTATTTAAATGTAGAAGACACTAGCAAATCGTCAAACTTTTCCTACAACAAATTTTATATTTAATCTAACCCTTTCGCCGTCACATAAGTTAAATTAGTTGTTAACAAAACTGTTTGCTAGTATTTAAACGTAAAAAATGTTACCAAATTTTCAAATTTATACCATAATTACAAAATATATAATTATGAGACAAATGTTACGGCCATTACCCCAACGGAATACATAAGCTCTGGAAAAATTCATGTATTATTTTCACACAGCAAGTGAGTATAAAAATCGTGCAACTAAATGATCTATTTAACAGTTAATATTGAACCTTTGTGAATGTTACTTCTTAGAAATTTTCAATTACTGAAAATGCATTTTTTAATTCGTTTTGAAGAAAAAATTCAATTATTTTGTAGTAAGTTTTTAATTTTTGTAAATATAATTTTGAATTATTACATATAATTTTAATTTTTTAGAAAATGAAATTCAACAGCAAAATAAATGTGTGTTCTGAAAATGATACACAGAACATACTAGAATTAATAAGCGATAAATCAAAAAATTCCTTGGGATGTGCTAGATGAACTGGTGAAGGGTATTCTGTTACTTGAAAATGAATTGGCGAACAATATACCCATGATCGAGAATGATTCCAACACGGCGGAAAAATTCGAAATTCACTCCGAAACTAATTCGAGGGTGCCACGGTACAATTTTAAATTTTTGAACATCAAGAAGTAGATTATTTGTAGAATTGTTACTTAACTGGCCAATCAGTTATTGGATCATCGACTGTTGATCTATTAGATTAAAGAAGGTGTTTACTAATTCCATTTGGTGATGTCTTTGAGTGACGTAAGGCTGAGTAATATCGTGCTGACTTGGTAGAAATTGGTGGGCACTTTTGATTCCGGAACGGTTGGTTTAACTGAAGGCGCCGCTACCACTTCTTGATCGAAACCTCTAAAATCAGGTGAGCTAGGTAATGTATTGGTGAACAAAACGAAAACCTGCTAGCTCTTTATATTGTTATATTCTTGAACGAAATTTAAGTAATATTTGAATTTTATTTATTTATAAAAATTTTATAATGTTAATAATGATTGAATTTTTGCTCCGTATTACATAATTTTAATGAATTTGGTTCATCGCCTAGTTGTTACATGCTGTATTTTTATAAAAAAAAAAAAAATAGAAGAATCTGTCGATTTTAATTAGTGTACTGAGGTTGGCATTCTTAGCTGTCACCTGATTTGCGCGCCAATGGCCTATTATAAAAAGGGTGTCGGAGAAAAAAAATCGTTCTCTTTTGTATCTCGCTTGAAACTAATTCAATTTCGCCATATACAGGTAATTGTTTAATATTTCTTTTATTGTTGCATGTATAAAATTTACCTTGTGGGTTCTGTAATTTTTTTATTGAATAATCTTATTACATAACCTTCAAGTGATTTTGGACCTCATTTCTGAATTGTATATTAGAACTATTAATTTTGTTTTATGTACAGGTTTTATTTAATTTTATATTTATTCGCTTTATCGTGGTTAATTTGTGTTGAACAGTATTTGCACGTTTTGAGAATTTTCTGGATTTGGCTATTCACATAATCTTGAATTTAAACAACTGATCACTGGTCAATGTCTCCTCGTATCGCTAAAACCGTTTGCACTCAGCGAGTTTTGTGTGCCGAACTACACTTCATTTCATCTGCTGATTTTGGATTGTCCTGTAATCGCTTTTGGATTGTTTCGGCTTTTATTTCATTGGGATTGCTGCTAGTACACTTACTTGAGAGGCATGATTTATCAAGCGCCGAATTTTTTCGAATTTATTTGAGTTAAGTAACATAATCTATTAATGCCACGTGCTAATCCATCTTCTTGCTATTAGTGTTTGCTATTAACTTTTTAGTGCTATCATTGACTTTTTATTTAGTGATTCAAAACTAACTTTTCTCGCTTTTTCTAAATTTATCAGCACAATTAGTATAGTGATAATATTTTTTTTTGTAGTTAAACCTAGCTAGTTATTTACTAATGCAACTGCCTAGATGTACTAATTTGAATTTATGTGAATTTATTGAATGATTATTTATGTGAATTATTTATGTGAATAATTTATGCTTCCATGTGAATTTATTGATTGTAAAGATTAAAAATATAATTTTTTTTTTAAAATTAAGGGTTCCGAACCTGTTAAGAAAGCATCAGATTCACGATTTAAGACATGTATTTTATATGGAATATTTTTTACTTTAACTAGCACTTTAACAATAAAATAATTTTTAAAATTGATTGGGTAGTTTATTTTTGTCGCTCTAGGGTCCCAAGGATCCATTGGCCGTGCGAACCTCATATAAGTTAAATAGTGAAAAAACTTTTGAAATCAGGTGGGTAGTTAATTATTGGCGCATTTAGGATTCCAGGACTCTGACGGGCCTCTAATAAAATTTCTTACAATCCATCTAAGATAGTTTAGTTCTATAAGAGTGGAAAAGATTTGAAAATTGTTGGGTAGTTTGTTTTTAGCCTTTCTGAGTTCCAAGGACCCTGGCGAACCTCAAGTAAGATAACTCATCCGCTGGTGATAAGCTAGGGTCTTGGCTCATTTAATATTATTAAAAATTTTCAAAATCGTTTGGACAGTTGATTTTCGGCGTTTCGGCTTTTCATTATACATTCATTAATTGTTGAGAAAGTTTGGCATTATTCCAAGGTGTGGGGGAATGATCATTACTCAATATCTTTCGACCAATGAAATCACCGTATGAAACATTATTCAATGGGCTGGAATTTGTTTTCTGTATAACATATGTAGCAATTTTTAATTTCAAATATGTTGCGTAGCAACGTGTAAGTAAACAAAGTAGTTTGTATTTTGTTTTCATAGTTTGTACATATACAAACATTTAATAAAATTAGAGATAGATTAGAAATTGTATTGTTTTAATTTAAAATTTATATTCAGTTTTATTTAAATCAAAATTCTACTCCCCTGCAATGGCTATTACTCACTCAGATGCATTACTACACCTGGTAAACTCGGCTCGTGTCACAATTTCATCTGCGTAGGTAATAGCTATCATTACCAACTCGTTGAATAATATACTATTACTAAATTGACAAGGATAGCATTAGCAATATATAATAATTTACTTTAATACAACCTTAAAATATTACAAATAATTCTCAAAATTATTATATAAATCTTTCATGAAAACTATTTTATGCAGAAACGGTAGAACTTTATTATAGAACTTTTATCAGGCTTTTTAATGGTACAAAAAACTTCGAATTCTGGCAGAAATAAATTTTTTGTGACAAAAAGTACCCGAGAAACCTAATTCTGGGCATCCGACGTGTCTGGCTAAAGGAAATGGGACTTCCTAACTTGTCACCAAATTTCGTAACAGTTGGAAATTTCGTTCAAGCGTTATCGTGCTGACACACACACACACACACACACACACACACATATATATATATATATATATATATATATATATATATATATATATATATATATATATATATATACAGTGTCTTTCATAAAGTTCGCACCACATGGGAAACTTTTTTACTATTGATTTTTTGAAAAATATTTTAGTGGGGCTAGTTGCTGCATCAGTTGGAATGAAAAAATAGCTAAACACATCTTACCTCCTTCCTGCTATTTGGCGGGAAACCGAAAATTTAAGAATTGAAAATTATGAAAAATGGTAATAATTTGAAAAGTACTGATCACTTCGTCATGAAATTTTGGTATCATATCGAAATTAGGTCTAGTTAACACATTCCGTTGACTAAATACCACAGTATGGAAAAATAAAGCCCAAAAATTTGCTTTTCCAAATTCGAATTTAAGTAACCCTAAATTTAAAACTGTTTTATTAATTCTAGCAAAATAAAAATTATACCAATCTTTACAGTCTGTTTATTAATAAAATCACAGTTATTATCAAAATATTGCCGCAGATATTGGTCTTTCAATACAAATATTTAATTTTGTCATAAAAAACACGTCTCTGTAACATTGGAGTTTTAATACGCATGAAGAATTATCATCACTTTATTTTCTTTGTAATTTGTAGTAAAGATATGCAGTACACTAATTCCCTATAAAAATCTTTTAAGAATAATTCAAATAAATGACCCCAGTCCTTTAAAACTTTTAGAAATTTTCTTAATATTTAACTAGTTATTATTAATATTATCAATATTGCCGTGATTTTTGTGTATCATGGTTATATTGATAATAAAATTTATTAATAAAATATCAAATATTACCAAAAATTCTAATGATTTTAAAGAACTGGAATATCATTTATTTGAATTAATTTTTAGGAAATTTTTTTGTGAAATTAGCATAATAAATATCTTTGCTATCAAATATAAAGAAAATACAATAATAATAATTGTTTAATAATGCTTATTAAAACTCTAATGTTACAGAGACGTGTTTTTTTAGTAAAAAACTAAATTTTTCTATTGAAAGACCAATATCTATGACAATATTTTCATAATAATTATGATTTTATCAATCACAAGATCAATCAAGATGTCAAAGAATGGTATAATTTTTATTTTGTTAAAATCTGTAAAATTGTTTTGAAGTCAGCGCCACCTAAAGTCGCATTTTGGAAAAACGAATTTTTGGGTGTCATTTTTGCAGATTATGGTATTTAACTGTCGAAATATGTTTACTAGACCCAATTTTGATACGATCCCAAAATTTCACGTGGAACTGACCAATAACTTTGAAATTATTACCATTTTTCGTAATTAACAAATTTAAAATTTCCGGTTTCCCGCCAAATAACAAGTGGGGGGAGGGGGTGAAACGTGTTTAGCTATTTTTTCATTCCAACCGATGCACCAATTAACTCCATTATATCAATAGTAAAAAAGTTTCCCATATTATGGTGCGAACTTTATGAGACTATATATATATATATATATATATATATATATATATATATATATATATATATATATATATATAAATTTTGGTGAATATCATTGGACCTCAAACGAATTTCTGTTATAGTCCCGGGCTCAAGGCTCAAGTCCTGAGTGTGGCTGTAATAACTGAATTTCCAGAATGGAAATTCGCTAAAAGTATTGATATTCATGAGGTTTGTTATAGTTAAAAAGTCCGAATATAATTATTATTATTATTTAGCTGTCATATATTGGCCGTGAAAATATTTCAATTTATAGTACTCTAAATTAAGAACTAGGACATTAAAATACCTGTAATAAATTTAGGTTTTTTCAAAACCGACCCCTCATTTGTTGACGGTTTCTTAACTTTAAAAAGTGAATAAGCTTAGAGAAATAAAAATGTGATATTAAAGATAGACTCGTCGATCGTAGAATTTGCTGTGTTTCAAATTTTTACAATATTGTCTTAGTACAACTCAAAACAAAATATTTCTACAATTATTAGTCCAATGCAATTAGGTTTATACCTCGGAATACAGTTATAATGAATGGATTTGAATGATTTTGGATTTTTTGAATTTCTTATACTCAAAAGTAAAAAGTTTACCTCTTTAAATCTTCCGCTTTTTTTTTCTTTTTTTTTTAAGGGTAGTTTAATGAAAATGACGTTACTTTTAGTATAATATATTCTTTCTGCAGCTATATTTTTCTTTTCTTTTGAGAATTATTTAAATTCTATATAAAGTATACAAAGGGGTAGCAAACGTCCTTGAAAGGTAGGTATTTCATGTACAGTAAGACCTCGATAATTCGGCTTAAATGGGCGGCCGGTAGGCCGGATTTACGAAAAAGCCGGATCATCGAGAAACCGTTTAAAATGTAATGAATTCGAGACTCCTTATAGCTACTCTAAGAAGTTAACAGCAAGCACTGCTGTTTAGGTACTAGGTTTGTAGGCAGTTCTGCGTATCGCATAATTAATTACTCCACAATACAATTCTGTTTTGTACTGTACTAAGTGACTGTAAATATAGAATGTAAATGTGTCTAAAATTGTATCTACTATTTGTTAAATCGGGCAATTTTACTGAAGGGTCCGGATTTTCGAAGGCTGAATTATCGAAGTACTACTGTATAAGAAGAATGGGAATATAGTGAGAAAGTATTGATAGGGAAGAGTTCGAGGGACAGCTGATACTCTACTAGGAATACAGTCAGGGTTGCCAGATTGGGCGTATTTCCGCAATTTGGGCGGATTTCAAATATGTCTTGCGCTCATAATTTGTATTGCGCGATTTTCTACAATTTGGGCTATTTTGAAAGTAGTCCATATGATAGTTACAGATACTAAACAATATCTTCACTAATGAAAATGCTGTCGTCTCCGATATTTTGCAATCGGGTATTTTATGCATTTTAGCATTATATGGTGCTCCTAAAAATGAATGTAACATAAATAATTATCGATACCGATCCTTTCTTAAAGCTACTAGTAAAAATACTTGTGTCAATTTGGCTTCATTGATACCTACCCACGATGCTAGCTTAAAACATATAAAAAGGGTATATTTGCAAGTACAGTTGTGGATGGGACATGGAAAGTTGCCAGAAGAATGGCGATGGCAAAAAAAGATATTTTTTTAGTACCAGTCACAATGAACCAACCACCGGCATCTGAAAATTTATTAAAAATGATTTTTTGTTCTTGTAAAACTGGTTGTAGCTCTGCTTGTGGATGTAGAAAGAGTGGCTTACATTGTTCAGTAGCGTGTTTACAATGTAAAGGAGTTAGCTGCTTGAATGCTCCACCAATAATATTAATGGATGACATCAAAAATGGCAACGTCGAAGAAAATTAGTTTAAACTAACTGTACGCGCGACGTCGTTCGCGCGACACAGTGTTATCAACTCAGTATATAAATGTAATAATTATACAGAACTTGCATAGAACAATAATTTTTGCGTAATGCATGCACATGCTCAAAATGGCTTTTTTTATTTTCCCGTGGGAATGAGACATTTTCCCGGACTAAAAAGTATCTTAGATGTTGACCCAGGTAATAAGTTATCACCAAGCCAAATTTCATCAAAATCCGTTCAGTAATTTTCCGTAGTGTGTGCACATGTTGAAAATGATTTTTCTATTTTCCCGTGGGAGTGAGACATTTTTCCGGAGTAAAAAGTATCTTAAATGTTGACTCGGGTAATAAGTTATCATCATACAAAATTTCATCAAAATCCGTTCAGTAATTTCTCCGTGATGCGTGAACAGACAGACTGACCGACAGACAAACAGACAGACAGAAAGACAGACAGACAGACAGAAAGACAGACAAAAATTTTAAAAATCGATGTTTTGATATCTACATCGATTACTATTTACAGTACCAGTACAATTTTCAAAAAATATTCCATATACAGAAACGGTCTCGTTACAGTTTTATTATACGAGTATGTATAGATAACTGCCCTTTTAACGAAATATAACAATCATTATTTTCCTGTAAAAAAAGTATTCAAAAAATTTCCATAATTGCATTTTTTATTGATATCTCTAATTTTTTTTTTGTTTTTTCCGAAAATTTAGGAATTTACAAAATGGCGGTAATTTTAAATGGGTAAACTTTTTACTTTATGCCATTAGAAAACCACCCAAAAAAAAAAAAATTATTGAAATCCATTCATTATAAATGGATTCCCTCATTTTCCGTTAATAATGACTAATTGCACTACACTATACATATACATATTATATGAATTTAAACAGAGTATGCCTACTTATTTAATAATATCTAATTTAAAAAAAAAAAAATAAATAAAAAAAAAATAAAACAAAACTATTCAATTCAAAAAATTGTATCCAATAAATAATAATATTAAAATAATAATAAATCTAAAGGAATACACTCAAGGAGCCAAACTACTATTATGATAGTTAGCATCCCGACTGTAATCAAAATTTTACGTCATCAGACTTGGCAGGGAGGTGGAAGGTTATATACGTATTTAGAGTTTATGTTGGTATGTGTAAGGTAGTGGATGTTTGTGTGTGTTAATACTCTGTATGTATGCAGCGGTGGTCCGAGGTGGGAATGCATACGTATAGTCGAAGAACCCTATGCATGTACCTGCTACTAATAATGTAACAATGAACAGCCACCACTGTGGCCACAACTTAACAATGCAAGTGTACGCTTGAAGAGTCGATGGACGACTAACCAGTCAGCACTATAAATTGCTACTTATTGCAACTTTCGAATCACACTTTTTGGTACGTAGGCTTGATCTGTCTCATCTGTGAATACACTACATACATATAATATAAGAGAGTTATATCAGAACACATACCTTTTATTATCTCTTTTTAACAACTGTTTATAATACATTAATAATACCAAATGTAAGAGTGCAGGTGTTACTCAGACATGATGGCGCCGGTGCGCATTCCTCAAGTTACATGTTTACTACTATTATAATATGTACATTTATAAAATGCACGTGCAAGATCAACTCCGTGTCACAGCTTGCGATGCCATTACATACTTGTTCCGATATACATATTTATCCATACCTAAGCAGTCTCCACATTCTAGCCGAGGTTGGACGAAACGAGAATGTAGAGGGTCATTTCGTTGTGTCTCGCGGTTGGTGTTTTAATGCTATTCGTATGCTTCGGCCAACCTCGGCGAGGAACTTCGACGAGGAACCTCGTCCTACTTCGGCGAGAATGTGGAGACTGCTTTACGGTTAGCCACACTCGTATTCGAACAGCAGCATATTTACTCATATGAGGAAATTTAAACCGAATGGATTCCCATAATTTCCCACAAATTTGAACTTTTTTGTTTATAATATTAATATTTGGATCTTCTACTTCCTATATAAGCTAAGAAAATTTCATTAATAGTTTTTTAAAAAAAAAATTCTCTAAGAAAAATGTTATGCATGCAATTTGTATCAACATGTCCAACGCCACATTCAGATTCGAACACCTTACAATTTGATATATATTTTTATATGTTTCAAAAATGAATTACTTTATTTTCAAATTTAGAAGTATGTATATTTACGTAGATAAGTAACTTTATTTTAAATAAACATAAAATTTAATAATCCAGAAGGTCAATTTTTTCATATATTTACTGGAAAATTAAAGGAATTTCAATAGAATCCAAGAAATCGATTACTGATCTATGCTACCAAAATAAGTTCCACAGAAACGGCTTAAATTGTAAGTAGGCGACTATTTAACACTTAATATGTCATAAAGGACCACAAACAGTATAATAAATTAGAAAATAACTCTTGAAATATGGATAAAAAATATTACGTCTTACTCTAAATTGTCATTTTTTAATGGAAAAAATTAACAAAAATCCATAAAAATGTGATAAAATTGTCAGGATTAAGTGAAAGGATTACTTAGCAAAGTATTTTTGTCTTGGAAGAATTTCTCGCGTTATTGAAAGACGTGATATATACCGTGGGAATGTACGTGGTAAGTAACATAAATAAATAATGAAACTTACATTGCTCTAAAATGTACGAAAACAAGGATTTAAGGACAAGTTCAATGATGAAAATCTTAATTTTACGTTTATCTGTGAATATTTTGTTACATCGAGATTCGGAATCCTTATTTACGTAATTTCCAGAACAATCTATCTTTGTTTATATATGTTATTTACATACATTTTTTCCCACGGTATATATATCGCGTGCTTTAATAACGAGAAATTCTTTCAGTGCGAAAATTCTTTGCTATGCAATCCTTTCACCTTATTCTAGCCATTTTTGGGCTCTTTGGTGGAATTTTGTTAATTTATTCATTCAAAAATGACAATTTAGAACAACATGTAGTATTTTTCATCCATATTTCAAGAGTTATTTTCTAATTTATTATCCTGTTTGTGGTCCTTTATGACATATTAAGTGTTAAATAGTCACCTACTTACAATTTAAACCCTTTCTGTAGAACTTATTTTGGTAGCATATAGATCAATAATCGATTTCTTGGACTCTATTGAAATTCCTTTAATTTTCCAGTAAATATATGAAAAAATTGACCTTAAGGATTATTAAATTTTATGTTCATTTAAAATAAAGGTACCTACCTACGTAAATATACTTCTAAATTTGAAAATAAAGTAATTCATTTTTGAAACATAAAAATATATATCAAATTGTAAGGTGTTCCAATACGAATGTGGCGTTGGACATGTTGATACAAATTGCATGCATAACATTTTTCTTATAGATTTTTTTTTTTTTTTAAACTATTAATGAAATTTTTTTAACTTATATAGGAAGTAGAAGATCCAAATATTAATATTATAAACAAAAAAGTTGTAATTTTTGGGAAATTATGAGAATTTATTCGGTTTAAATTTTGTCATATGAGTAAATATGCTGCTGTTCGAATACGAGTGTGGCTGAGACTGTATATATTTAGGTGAGTTTTTTAAAAGTTTCCATTTTTAATATGGTCAAACCGTTGGTATAATCAAAAAATTATTAAAATAGGAGTTTTAGAACCGAGGGGGACAACCGACTACTATAGTCAGGAGGGTTATAGCTCTTATGGTTTTCGAACTATTATGTAAACTTACAGTTTTTTTTTTTTTTTTTTAAATGGAAACGTATGTTTAAAAGTTTTTAAAACATTAATTTATGGTTCAAAACTATCAGTAACACTTAATTTCCATTGCTTCATCTCATATTTTTTCAAAATCACACTTTTAAAATTAGTACTAAAATGATTGCAAACGTTGTAGAAAATTATATTGTTTAAAAACATTTTAGCAAAAAATGGCTGCCCTTTTAAATGAAGTTAAAAGTAATAACGAAAAAAATAAAAAACGGTTATTACGTTTTTCATCAAAAATTAGTTATTAAATAGATCAATTATCACCTAAAAATAAGAGCAAACTATAATAATGAAACTGAATTTTAGTCTTAATGAATTGGAAAATAAAATAAAAAATAGAGAGAGAGAGACTGGAAATCAGCTAAATGGGGAAATAATTATTATTTCGTGAGTTACTTTTATCAGAGTTCCGAAAAAGAAATCTCGTAACCTTTTATAGTTTCGTCATCTTTGTCCGTCTACAATTCTACATGTTTCACCCTCATAATCCCTACATCTTTTTAGTCTACAAACACAAAATTTTGTACGTGCCTCCTATAGAAATTGATATATGTGCACTTAATATTAACATTTTGATGGTTATTGACGTCGTAAGATGTCAAGTGAAACCTGGCAAATTCACACACCGTATTAGTATTAGTAGCGACATTATTAGTAATTCAATTGAAAATATTCATAGTATATGTGTGAATACCCTAAGAGCACAAAATATTGCTGCAATGTTGCCAAGTTGCAGATAATTACCAATGTTGCAGGAATATTGCCTGAATGTTACTAACTTGAGCATAATTGCCAATGTTACAGTAATATTGCAGTAATATTTTTTGTAATATTGTATTTGTAACATTGTTTCAATGTTATTGTCATGTTACAAAAAAAATATAAGAGCTGTCCAAAATTTTGGAATATGTAGTATATTATAGAAATGAAGGCATATCAATAGATGAAATAAAACTACAACTAAGGAATCATGAGGAAATAAATTATTTCAATCCTTAGATTAGTATTTCCATTATTTGGATTAAGGTTAAAAAAATAAATACTGTTATTTATGAAGGAGTTATACAAGATAAATATTTTTACATATTTTTGTTATATGTATTATTATAATAACATATAATCCCATTCGGCATCAGTGTCAAAAAAATGTCGTAATGCTAAGTTGATCCTGATGAATATTTTCATTATAGGTTAGAAAATGCTTTCATTAGTTTGACTGATCAGTTAAATCACGTATAAACTTTGATTATCTTATGTTACATTTTGTTATTATTAATATTTATTAGTGTTAGTATTATGTGTGTCACCAAACAATTTAAAGTGTATTAATCGTATTAATTTTTAATAATAAAGAATCAACTAAACTGTACTTTTATTAACAATTTTATTTACAATTAACCTCAAATTTCTAACACATAATGTTAATGATGTTAATTTTATAAAATTTATTAATGATTATAAATATTATTTCCATCCATGTAAATATTAGGTTGGCTATTTATTTTTTTAGCCCCGAAAAAAATTTATAGAATTAAATTTGAAGTAAAAAAAATTATTAGCGAACCTAATAAGTAATATCAAAGGTTTATTCGAATTTCGGACAGGATAGAAACAAGTATATACTAAACTTTCCAATTTTTTTGGTAAAAGTTAGTATTGTTTTTATTATCAATTATAAATAAATAAATATCTATTATATATATATATATATATATATATATATATATATATATATATATATGGAGAGGTCAGTGTAAAAGTGAACCAAGTCCATAAAAAATTTTTTTTTCTAAAAATGCGTTTGAAGTTTGAGAAATTACAACACTTTAACGAAAAAGGCATTTATAAAAAAAAATATTTTATGGACTTGGTTCACTTTTACACTGACCTCTCCATTATATAATTTTTAAAAAAAGTATTATTGCTATAATATTGTAAGGCAATATTTTCTCAATGTTGTGGTGCAATATTCCTTCAATCTTGCTAGCAATATAACAGGGCGATTATAGGAATATTGCTGGAATATTGCAGGAATATTGCCTGCAATATTTCAAACTTTCCAAATAATATTGCTGCAATATTGCAGCAATATTTTGTGCTCTATGGGTATCGCAGATAAATTACAAAATACTCCTGTCACAACATCTGCATAACATAGCGAATTTCCAAATATTGGGCACTAGTGGCTCTCACCTAAGACCTGTACCCATTTAAGATAGTTTAGCTTTCTAATAATGAAAATATTTTCAAAATCAGTTGAGTAGTTAATTTTCACCGCTTTTGCGTCCCTAGGACCCTAGCGGATCTCACATAGTGTAGCATATCACGCGTTGGCTGTTTCTACCTCGTATATCAAAAGCTACATGTTTTAGGATACACAAAAAACATATTAAATACTGTATTTACATATATACTTATCTATATATATTTATATATATATATATATGGGTAGCCAACATCAAAGGGTGTAATTAGTATAAATCTTAAGCTCATAGTGATGAAAACACGGATTTAAAATATGTTTTTTTTTTTTTTTTTGTGTCCAAAAATTGGGAGTTTTCAGATACGAGGTTGACACAGAGTACGTGCGATATATCCATTTAAAATAGTTTAACTTTTTGATGGAAAATCAGTTGAGTAGTTAATTTTTGCCGCTTTTGGGTCCCTAAAACCCTAGCGGATCTCATAGAGTGTAGCATATATCCATTTAAAATAGTTCAACTTTTTAATGGTGAAAAATTTTTCAAAATCAATTGGGTAGTTCGTTTTTATACCCATCTAAAATAGTTTAGCTTTCTAAGAGTAAAAGAATTTATTAGCTTTCTAAGAGTAAAAGTAAAATCGGCTGGGTAATTCATTTTTCGTATTTCTGGGACCCTAGAACCCGAACGGACTTTATACAGCATAGTTGCTATCCATCTAAAATAATTTAGTTCTCTAGGGTCTTATTTTTGGCGTTTCCGATCGAGCAGTTATTTTATTTTTGACACTTCTGAGCCCCATGGACCGTAGCGGACCTTACATAACGTAATCTATATCTATCTAGAATAGTTTAGCTCTCTAACAGTGAAAAAATTTTCAAAATCGATTGGTTAGTTTATTTTTACCGTTTTTAAGATCCCAGGACCCTGGCCGACCTCATACAACATATAAGCTATATCCATCTAAAATAGTTTGGCTCTCTAACAGTGAAAAAATTTTCATCCATCTAAGATAGTTTACCTCTCTAATAGTGAAAAAATTTTCAAAATAGGTCGATTAGTTTATTTTTGGCACTTTTAAGATTTCAGGACCCTGTAGTCCAAGAGCTACTGAACCCTCCGGGTAACGGTCTTTCTGTAAGGCTAAAAAATTTTTTAGACATAATTCGTAACGTGCTAAGTACGAAAACCACAATCTGGCAGGCATCAGCCCTGCACGTCATCAGTCTTTGTATTTCTTAAAGTGTAAATAAAACTTAAAAAAAAAACTTGTCCCTGTAAGCTTGAAATTTTATTACAATTTAGTTCATACATAGTAAAGTACAGAAAAAAATTGACAGACGATTTCGGTGAGCACAAGTACCTGCCAGACGAATCGAAAGTTTTGCAAAATATGAGTTAAAATAAACCTGGTTCTGTAAAGTTGAAATTCATATATATGTTCGAGTAAGCGATTTAGAAAAAGTAGGTACAATGACAGACAGTTCTGGCTAGCAAAGTCGTTGCCAGACGAGAGGAAAGATGCTCAATAAAAGCCTTATATTCTTTAAAGTGTAAATAAAATTTTGAAGTTGTAAGCTTGAAATTGTACTACACTTTAGTTCACTCATAGTAAAGTACAGAAAAAAATCGATAGACGATTTCGGTGAGCACAAGTACCTGCCAGACGAATCGAAAGTTGTGCAAAATATGAGTTAAAATAAACTTGGTTCTGTAAAGTCGAAATTCATATATATGTTTGAGTAAGCGATTTAGAAAAAGTAGGTACAATGAGAGACACTTCTGGCTAGCAAAAGTCGTTGCCAGACGAGAGGAAAGATGCTCAAAAAAGCCTTATATTCTTTAAAGTGTAAATAAAATTTTGAAGTTGTAAGCTTGAAATTTTATTGCACTTTAGTTCGTTCATAGTAAAGTACAGAAAAAAATTGACAGATGATTTCGGTGAGCACAAGTACCTGCCAGAGGAATCGAAAGTTGTGCAAAATATGAGTTAAAATAAACTTGGTTCTGTAAAATTGAAATTCATATATATATTATGTTCGAGTAAGCGATTTAGAAAAAGTGGGTACAATGACCCAGTAAACACATTTATGTAAAATTTACGTCAGGATGACATCATGCTATGTCAATATTTACGTAAGATGTAAGTCACATATGAGTCATATATGACTCATTATTTCATACCTCCTGACGTAAGACTTTTACGTAAAACATATGACGTAAATATGACGTCCGTTTGACATCATTGTGACTTAACTGACGTCAAGTTGATATAACAATGATATAATGGTTACATAACTGTTATATAAAATGAAATTTAAAAAAATATTCGTAAATTACTGATATTTTTTCACCTTTTGTGTTACGAATTTTTTTTATTAACATGAGATATTACTACACTTAAACTTATGTATATAGGCCCATATATTATGTTATGTACACATATATTATTTTTATTTATCTTTTTTTTTTATTCCTATTGACTACTGCGGGATTCGATTCATAAGCTGAAGGTGCGCATCTTATAAGTTTTCCATTGCCTTAACCACTAGACCAAACCTTTTCTGTTTATAGCCATCATACTTTCCAATAAGTATGTATAATACCGAATTAATACATATTATGATAAAATAATAAACAGACGCAATGTTAGAAAGTTCATTATTTTTTATTTTTAAAACAATAACTAAAAATTCATTTTAATGTTAAAATTATTAAAGGCGATGTTTTTAAAGATTTCAAAAGTATTTAATCAAAATATTAGAGTATAAAGCTGAAATAAATACTCTATATATAACATTTAAATAACATGATGAAACCACAGATTACATCTGTGTTATGCAATGGAAGCATTGCATATGCGCAACAAAAGTTATATAAATTACATAAGTTAAATATCTTATGACGTATCATGTGAATTACACTGAAGGCTACCTGGTACATATAAATAAATCTCTATTTTACATATCAACATTTTGTTATAAACAATTGTTTTTAATACGATATTATTTTTAAAACTTTATTTATTAATCTAATTATTTATTTTTAAAATAATATCCAATAAATAATAAAAAATAAATAAAAAACAAGCATACGAGTACATATTATATTGTATTTATTTGTACAAAATAACAGCAAATATTCTAACATTCAGCTGATGTTACGATATGATGTTCTTGTTATATCAGTTTTACATAAGAGTGGGACTTTTTTCTTAGATAAGGATATGATGGTATTATTATATCACTTTTACGTCAGGAAATTAATTTGTAACTTATGTAATTGTATGATACATTTGTTACATAAATAATACATAAAGTTATGACTTTAATATGACGTCACAGCATGATGAAAATATTATATATTATGTACGTAACATTTAAGTCATAAAATTGACATCATATAGGAGTCAAGTTTTATGTCAATATGACGTCACACAACATAACATCATATCAAAGTCATAAATTTTATGTCAATATGATGTCATACAACATGACATCATATCAAAGTCACCAAACATAGTCATTATTATGTCATACCTAGATCAAATTGTGAAAATGACAAATGACCTCTGTGTGATTTATATATGACGTCATATTAAAGTCATGTGTTCACTGGGGACAGACAGTTCTGGCTAGTAAAAGTCGTTGACAGACGAGACGAAAGATGCTCTATAGAAGCCTTGTATTTTTTAAAGTGTAAATAAAATTTTGAAGTTGTAAGCTTGAAATTTTACTACACTTTATAATGTAGTCAAAATAAACGAAAAAAGTTTAAACTTCGGAAAAATTCGCATAGGGCTGAAAATTGGTACAGACCTTGCCTACACCATTATAAACAAAATGTCAAAAGTCCCCATCGATCTCACTTATGCTAAAAATTTTATTCAAGGTCAAAGGTCAAGAAAATAAGTTTTTTCGTAAATATCTTGTAAATGGTAAGATTTATCGTAAAAATAGTTTGGGTACATTTTGTAGATTATGCAATTCTCTACAAAAAAGGTCTGAATACTTTTTGTTCTAAGATCTATATTTCATGAGATATTGCGATTTAAAGAATTGGAAAAGTAATTTTGTGCATAATATGCACTCTTTTTTACGACACCATCGAAGTAAATTTGATACATTTTATTTTACAAGATTTCCCTTGTAAATAAAGTACACAATTTGTTTTAATGATCTCAAAAGTTATTTTATTATAACTTAGGTACTTCCTATAACAAGCTTTTAGCGCGAAATCTTTTGCTAAAAGAATTTTGCGAGCAATTGTTGCGAGGGCTCTTCTGCTATAGCTGAACTTTTCGGAGTAATAATTTGAATGATATATGGAAAGTGTTATAATCGTCCAAAGTATTTACATTTATATCAGCATTGTCTTGTCCTCATTGAACAAATGGCCCAATTTCTTGTGGTAAGGTAAGAGGCTGGCAGTAAAGCACTACTGCTACCTCGTACCTCATATAATAGTATCATTGTAAGATGCATCAAAAGAGGAAAAAAATGTGTAAGACGTTTTGAACCACACCGTCGGTGAGGAAAAAAGACATCCTTTTACAATCTCGAAATGAAAAATAAGCCGAAAAGCAGTTACGATATAGCTGAGAATTGTACATATTAATATTAAATTGTAAGTTATAGCGTTTATTTTTCAAAATTGCTCGTTCTAAAAAATAAATCAGTAACCCCATAATACCGTTATTAATACTCTTAAACATCTCATCAAAGGTGTGATGGAATAATTTTAAGTATCGCAATCTACAGATTAAATGTCTTATCGAAGAATATCTCCATAAAACAGATAATGGTTAAACTTCCTTGTTTTTCAACTATAATAATGCTATTATCATATTTTAATTTCCATCTTCTTTTAGTTTTTTAACACCTGGAATTTAATTTTTGCAAATATTTTTTTAATTTTTGCAATAAAACTAACAACAAGGGACATCGTTATTTTCGATATGTATTTCTGCCGTTGCTTATGTAACATTATCTTTAGGAGGATCAGTTATAGTAATGCATAAGACAACAGCAATTTATTATCGTTAGTTTCATGTTTTACTACGAGAAACTGGAACATTTATTTAATATGCTAAAGACAATGCTGATATAAATGTATATATGTAGGTACTTTAGAGTAGGGGTTCCCCAAGGGCGACCCGCAATGCCAAATCATCTACAATCTCAAATTCGTAAAGATTATTTACCTACATTTTTATAAAAAACCTATAAATCTGACTAAATTATTTTTTGAAACAAATTATGTATTTCCGAAGTTGTTTTTTTCATTTTTACCAGAAAGGCATGTAGAATTAGTAAAAAAAAAACTTGTGTCGAGTCACTCGCGCTTCCATAGTGTATCTTTCTTCTTCGCCTGTCAACGACTTATGCTAGCCTGTCATTGTACCCACTTTTTCTAAATCGCTTACTCAAAAATATATATGAATTTCAATTTTACAGAACCAAGTTTATTTTAACTCATATTTTGCACAACTTTCGATTCGCCTTGCAGGTACTTGTGCTCACCGAAATCGTCTGTCAGTTTTTTTCTATACTTTACTATGAATGAACTAAAGTGTGGTCAAATTTGAAGCTTACAACTTTAAAATTTTATTTACACTTTAAAAAATACAAGGATTTTATAGAGCATCTTTCCTCTCGTCTTGTAACCCATCTTGTTGGGTAGTAATTTAATTGTTACCTTTAAATTTTAAATTTAAAAATTATCGTAATTGGATTGAATACTAGTGATGTTTTTATGTAATCGGCAATTAAGCTGTGTAACGGCGATTGCCTGAAAATCTTGATTTTGAACAATTCACTAACCAGATGGATTCATATATAAAAATTTTTTTATATATTTTCAATTATTGTTAGAGTTAGCGCAGTGGAAAAATTAACTTGGTGTGTAATTGTTCTTGTTTAATAAACGATGGAAATTTTAAAGAGGGCCGTGTGTAATCTCCGCATTCCCTCAATTACGAGTATATATAATTAAAGATTCGTTTTGACGTATTCGGTGTATAATTTTTGAATTTGAAGATGGCGCTATACGCGTATAGCGGGGGCTATGGTTATGTCTATTTTCTGGCGTGGCGTCAGTTTGTTATAGGGATGGGCGATGTCGGTAAAAAACATCGACATCGGACTATCGATTTTTTGAATTTTTCGCCATCGAACCATCGATGTTCTGATAAGAATATCGAAACATCGATGGTTGACATCGATGTTGAAAACGAGCGCGAAAATTTGAAAAAGTTATATTTAACGTCTTCCCTACTGATTTTTTAAAATTTTTTTACGTCAATGAGTATACTTTTGTCCAGCATACTGGACAAAGATTTAAACAAGCGTTTATTTTAATTAAAATTTTTAATCTTACGTCTTTATAAAGCGTAATTTAGTAATTTTAAATAATATTAAGAAGTTTTTAATTATTTCTCAATTAAAAAATCATGTTAACATAACCTAAGTTTGATGTACATTATGTACAATAATATATATTGTATTATCGGAAGTGACGAGGTTAAAATAGACACAATAGCAATAATTCAAAATTTTCAATTTATTCTTTATTTAAATAATTAAAGTAATTGATTTTAATAATGATACAATTAATTACCATTAGAACTTTTAGAAATCAATGTCAAGCATATAACTTTGTTATAAATAAAATTAAATATTCTATTTAACAATGAGTAATTCACAAAAAATAAAAATTTCTTTTTAAATTGCAGAGCTTGAGTCGATGGAGGTGAAATATTCCCAAACTTTACTTTTATTTTTTGAACTATAAAAAGCAAAAATATATATAATTATAATTATACACTTATGTTTTGCGTACTCCAATAGATAAGAATAAAAGTGTTGATTCGATTAAATGTATCATAAAAAAGATGACGACATACATTGATGTGTTAGCAGGACTACAATTCAAGGAGCCATTAACTAGAAAACGATAAAAATAATTTTTAATTAACTCTTAGTGATAGGTTAATACGTATTACAAAGTAAAACATTTACCACACTCATCGGAATCTGTTTTTTGGGAAACTTTCTTAGAACTATTTAATAATGAAGGCTTGCTGTGTAAGGCTGAGAGTTTGGAATTGACAAGCTGGGTTAAACTGTCAGAGCCTGATATTATTTTATCTGAAGAACTTAAGGAATCGGATAAAGAATTGTCGTCTGTGTTATTAGAATTTAATTCAGGATACTTAAGAAGAACGCTAAAAAAGAACAGAAAAAATAACGATTAAATAAATGAACATAAAATAATGAAGAAATATTTTTAAAGAATCTTCAGTTTACTTACTAATCAACATCGTCGATAGATTTCCAGATACAACTAATCGAATTATCTTCAATAAATATTTCGCCCGTATCCACCAACATTTCTTTGACAAATTTGTAGGCATATTTATCGTTGTCTGAAAGAGAAAAAACTATTAGAATGATTGAACCCAATACTGGGTAAAAATTCTAATTAAATCCTATTGAAAATAGAATTGATTATTTAAAAAAAAAAAAATGGAATTTAATCAAAACATAATTGAATTTACTGACTTCTAGTAGGTTTTAATTTAAATTATTAATCAGAGATAATGATGATTACTATCACCATTATTATTATTTATCATTATTATTAGTGTTATTACGGTTATTACTGTATACATACGCTTAAGTTGCACATATTCAGATAGTTTTAAATTCGATATTAAATATGAATCAGCATCTGTTCCCTAAGAGCACAAAATATTGCTGCAATGTTGCTGGAATGTTGCCAAGTTGCAGATAATTACCAATGTTGCAGGAATATTGCCTGAATGTTACTAACTTGAGCATAGTTGCCAATATTACAGTAATATTGCAGTAATATTTTTTGTAATATTGCATTTGTAACATTGTTTCAATGTTATTGTCATGTTACAAAAAAAATATAAGAGCTGTCCAAAATTTTGGAATATGTAGTATATTATAGAAATGAAGGCATATCAATAGATGAAATAAAACAGTACAACTATCATGAGGAAATAAATTATTTCAATCCTTAGATTAGTATTTCCATTATTTGGATTAAGGTTAAAAAAATAAATATTGTTATTTATGAAGGAGTTATACAAGATAAATATTTTTACATATTTTTGTTATATGTATTATTATCATAACATATAATCCCATTCGGCATCAATGTCAAAAAAATGTAATGCTAAGTTGTTCCTGATGAATATTTTTATTATAGGTTAGAAAATGCTTTCATTAGTTTGACTGATCAATTAAATCACGTATAGACTTCGATTATCTTATACTACATTTTGTTATTATTAATATTTATTAGTGTTAGTATTATGTGTTTCACCAAACAATTTAAAGTGTATTAATCGTATTAATTTTTAATAATAAAGAATCAACTAAACTGTACTTTTATTAACAATTTTATTTACAATTAACCTCAAATTTCTAACACATAATGTTAATTATGTTAATTTTATAAAATTTATTAATGATTATAAATATTATTTCCATCCATGTAAATATTAGGTTGGCTATTTATTTTTTTAGCTCCGGAAAAAATTAATAGAATTAAATTTGGAGTAAAAAAAATTATTAGCGAACCTAACAAGTAATATCAAACGTTTATTCGAATTTCGGAGAGGATAGAAACAAGTACTAAACTTTCCAATTTTTTTGGTAAAAGTTAGTATTGTTTTTATTATCAATTATAAATAAATAAATATCTATTATATATATATGGAGGGGTCAGTGTAAAAGTGAACCAAGTCCATAAAAATTTTTTTTTCTAAAAATGCGTTTAAAGTTTGAGAAATTACAACACTTTAACGAAAAAGGCATTTATAAAAAAAAAATATTTTATGGACTTGGTTCACTTTTACACTGACCTCTCCATTATATATATAATTTAAAAAAAAGTATTATTGCTATAATATTGCAAGGCAATATTTTCTCAATGTTGTGATGCAATATTCCTTCAATCTTGCTAGCAATATAACAGGGCGATTATAGGAATATTGCTGGAACATTGCAGGAATATTGCCTGCAATATTTCAAACTTTCCAAATAATATTGCTGCAATATTGCAGCAATATTTTGTGCTCTATGGGTTCATTGATTTTGAACCATATTTTGAATGATCTGGTATCTTCTTCTAGAGAAATAAAAATAATATATTAATTAAAATCAATAACAAAAAAACAAATTATAGGAAAATAAAGAAAAAAAAAGTTATACAAAATACTTACGGTTATCACGGTTGTCATTAACATCCATCATTTTATTTTCTTGGTTTTGTAATCAAGCAATCAAGCTCAAACTCAACTATCAAATCAACTGCGTCAATGAAAAAACGTTGATGTTTAACAATGTTTAAATATAAACTGTGTTTAAATTGGTTTAAATTTACCGTTGGATTGGTTAGATTAATGCTATTGGTTGTTAACTTAATGTTAACTTGTTAGTTCACATTGAGTTCACATATGTATTTCAGCGCCTCTAACTACATAGCAGTATAACTAAAGATCGGCGGTTAGATTCAAATAGAATAATAATTTTAATTTATTACCGATATTTTTTAATGTTGATTAAAAATATAACAGTACGCAAAAAAAATTATACAGATAAATTACCAGTTGCTATTAATTATAAAGATAAATAATTGTTGCTAATACAAAAATTTAATTTATTTCCGGCTCAACGATGTCGATGGTCCAATAAATTCCATCGAACATCGATGTTTCGATTTAAAAAAAAATCGACCAAAAACATCGATGTTTCTTCAAAAAAACATCGATAGTCAAAACATCGATTACTATCGCCCATCCCTAGCTTTGTAACTGAAAGCCATGCAAAATGGACGCCAAGCTGTATAGGTATGATAAAATTATTGTTATTGGTAATAATATAAAGATTTATCCTGAAAATGTGTTTTGGGTAATCGTGTAAGTAATAAATCTGTTATTTTCTCAAAATATTTAACAATTTATTAAGTCTAATATTATTATTTACAATTATTGAATAAATGCTTATAACTAGTTATCTAACTTAAACCTATTTTTCTAATTCCCTTAAATCCTACTAATTTGTTTGTAGAAAAAGGGGGCCGTCACGAATACTAGGGGGCATTGTATTTCCGGTCATTTGCTCCAATTTCAACTCAGAAAACAATGTCTGACGAATTTGAAAAACTGATAGAAGAAAACGGACAGACTTGTGGAAAATGGTATATAGTTTAACGGGGAATAACTGATACAATGGATTACAGTGATTTCGAATATGTGTACGATGTATGCTATCAATTATGGCGGCCAAATATGAAAGGCGAATTGTGAAAATGGCGGTTGATCACGTGATCCACCCAGCTACGGTTGAAAGAAAATAACAGTGTATATTCAAATGTATCCTTAAGGTGCTTGTAAACGAGGAACATTTTACGGCAATGTGTGGCCGGCAACAATGGCCGAACAATATTGCTCGAGATTCAGAAATATTTCCGGCAATATATTCGTATGGCCCAGTAATGTGTCTGTATGACCGGGCAATATATTTCATATTGCAACTGCTGGCTTGCGTATTGCCGGTGTTGTCGGTGTCTGAGCGAAAATATATAAATATTGCCCGGCCATATTACTTTTACCTAGAGGTTATTAGCCTAGTCTATACTAATTCAGAGTGTCTGAACAATCAGACACTCTGTATAAGTACATTAAAGACTTATAGGAGTCTCCAGTCGCCAAGAATCGTAACGTGATTGCCAATTTTGTCGTTATTGGTACTGGTTCTCGCATTACTGTCCGTTGTTTTTGAATTTGAAGTCCACTTTTTGAAGTAAGTATTTAAAGTCGCTTTTAGCGAATTTCCAAAACTGGAAATTCAGCTTTTACGCCAGGTGTCGTGATGCGACCTAAGCCCGGGACCATATCAGAAATATGTTTTGAGGTCCCTAGAATACGAAAATGATATTCACTAAAATTTATATATATATATATATATATATATATATATATATATATATATATATATATATATATATATATATATCCGCGCGATAACTCTCGAACGAAACGTTTAATGAATGTGCGAATTCGATGAAATTTATGAAATTTTGTGTGCGAATTCGATTTTCCAAATCGTTGGATGAGTTCGTTAGCCAGACACGTCGGATGCCCAGAAGTAGGTTTTCCGGGCGTTTTTTGTCAATAAAATGAGTTTTTTGCCAGAATTAAGCAAGTTTTCAATTTTTTTTTACACCAAGCCATAGTAAAAGGTAAAATGCATCAAAAATGTTTTTATACTGTTGCTCTAAATTACTTACTTTTCGAGAAAAACTAGGAAATATGTCGTTCTCCATTTCACTCCCACTCGCATTCTTTTTTTTCTGTCTCATTTTTTGTGAGCTAAATTCGAAAAAAACCGCTTTATAAGTAGCGTGTCATGATTTTTTTAATCCAATTTAACGATTCGGCTATATTCTTTTTCTTTGTCAGTTAAATGTTTTTATAATGTATCTCTATTCCATTTTTTTTTAGATAAAAAAACACGGCGCAGCTTTTTATGTGATATGATCAGAATTTAGATGATGTTTACACCTTCCTAAAATTAATAAAAGTTTGCTACAATCGCATAAAAATTACGTTAAATCATATTCAAACAATAATATTTTTACGTAATTTTCTATCCAAATGACAATACTACGTTATAATTATATGTATAAACCCATCATTTTAGTGGTAAATAAATTTGCACATCCAGTTTTTTTTTTTTTTGACAACAAAACAAATAATTTTAAATTTTGACAAGTTGTATCATACATTTTTGAAAATATTAAATATTTTAAGGCAAAAATTTATTAAAGAACTGAAATTTGTTTAACAAAAACCATACATTTGCTCGTTTTACCTTAAAAATCTCGGAAAATAGAATATTTTTCAATAATTAACTCAGAAAAAGCATATATGAGATAATTTTTATGATATTTTTTTGAAAATTTCAAAATAGTAGGGTTACAATGTTTCTTTTTTTTTTAATTATTTTGTAGAATTTGGTAAATACACATCGTAACAAGTACTCGCCTTGAAAAAATCAAACAAGTATTTAAGAAAAAATACTATTTCTTAAAGAAAATATTAAAATTATGTACAAA
This sequence comes from Brachynemurus nebulosus, assembly GCA_035578155.1. Classification (NCBI taxonomy): domain Eukaryota; kingdom Metazoa; phylum Arthropoda; class Insecta; order Neuroptera; family Myrmeleontidae; genus Brachynemurus; species Brachynemurus nebulosus. The sequence continues at coordinate 15,887,195 of JAPWDM010000002.1, forward strand.
TGCCGTCCTGACCAACAGATATATTGGAACTGATTTTGAGCAGCTGAATTTATTACAGGCAAAAGCTCATAGCGAATACACACATTTTTTAACATCCTTTTGAATTTTGTAATTCAATCATTACAAATAAAATCTAAATAAAAAAAATCTATATGACCTGTTTTTTCTCAATTTTCTATACGGAAGAACACGTATATAAACATCTTTTTTATAAGTACGTATTATCATATAAACACATTTGGTTTGCAATTTTTTAATAATTAGTTTCTACGCTACTGAAATTATCTATCCATTTGAAAATTGGGATCCAGTGATGTACATTGGCACTACAAAAGTGTGGGTGAAAAATTTCATTTTCACTTTCACTGAAATTATGTCATAAATTCATATTTTCAGAATTTATTCATTTGACAGAAAAATTCTAAATTATTAAAAAAGCCAAATAATTAATAACAATTAAAATAAAATAAAAAACAGAAAACATTTATTTATATTTGTATTTTTATAAAAACGTAGGCATTATATTTTATATGCACTTTAACTAAAATGTCAAATTTCACACGTTGTTAATTTTCAATTTCACTCAAAATACGCTTAAAAATCAAAACTTAAACTTTATAACATTCACAATCCGTGTAGAGTGTCCATACGTCTTGGTTTTCCCGGATTTGTCACGGTTCTAGCTCCGTTGCTCCGGTGTCCCGACAGACTTTTTAAAGACGTCGGTCGATTTGTTTCGGTTTTTCAAACTACTAATTTTTCATTTTCATCATCTAATAAGTACACAATTTTTCATTTTAAATAATGAATAGGTAGTTCAGTATCATATTAAAAGATCAACAGTAGATTCATTTACAACCAAACCTAAAAATATTTAAAAAAAAATTAATTACTAATTAAATTTTCCAAGTTTTTTCGATTTTACCTTAAACACGAACTTACAAAAAAACATTTTCTTTTCTTAACTTTCCATCATATATGTATCTACATAAATAAATTGTAATATTATTTTGCTTGCTTTTATGATACTGAAGGTACTGAAGTTCCTGAACAATTAAAATGACTGGAATTTTATTCGAACTTTTAAATAAAGTAGTTAACTAACGCGGACATAGATAGCGCCACAATACAGAAATTGCCAACATTTAAATTTATTACTTTTATTACGGGAAAATATTTCCTTCCTTCAGGAAAATACAAAAATTATTTTGCTTATGTGCATGTATACTTAAAACTATTGTTCTATGCGAATGCTTTATAATTACTATACTTATATACTTGTCATTTATTAAATTAAATTTACCATAATACAAAATTTCTGGAGACTAACTCTATTTTAAATTAATTTAGAAATTTCGAAAATTTAAGTGCCTATATTTCCGAGAAATTCATTTTGGGATGAAACTTGTTATATTTATAGGATAGATACTAGTTTGGGATGCAAATATAATAAAACAATAAAACGTTGGAAGTCCAAAAATTTTGTATGAGTTCTCCAGTCAGACACGTCCGATTCCAAAAACCTCAAAAAAATGAGTTTTTTGCAAACAATTTGCCAAAATTTAAAAGTTTTTCCAATTTTTTTTACATTGTGGTAAAGAACCAAGAAAATCACAGAAAATACATTTTGAACCATTATTCTAGGTAAGCGGGTTTTCGAAAAAAAGTAACTTTTATGATTGGAAATTCGCTATGTTATGCAGATGCTGCGACAGGGGTATTTAACATTCTAATGAAGTTTATGAATAAATAATACACTATATATGCAGCGCTAATTAACATTTCGTCAGAATCGACCATTATTGCCACGTGTACATGCAAAATTATGAGCAATACTGTGGCCGATAGATGCCGGGATATATTTGGCCACATGTTGCCCAGCCATAGTTCCCGGCAACATATTGCCGAAATGTGGCTGGGCCATAATGTTCAGCAATATTTCCGGCAATATGTAGCAATTTTATTGCTCGTTTACAAGCCTCTTTATAAATATGATTGAAAATTGGTAATATTTAACACCTTTTTAATTTCTTTTACAACGAATTGAACTAAAGAGATAATATGAATAATGACTATGTCACAGGTTCTTTAAAATGAAATTCGAAAATTACGTTAGCTAATAAACAACACAAAATTCGTACCTTGCTTTAGAATAGACGTTGAATCGTAGATGATAATTCCCCTAAGAGCACAAAATATTGCTGCAATGTTGCTGGAATGTTGCCAAGTTGTAGATAATTACCAATGTTGCAGGAATATTGCCTGAATGTTACTAACTTGAGCATAGTTGCCAATATTACAGTAATATTGCAGTAATATTTTTTGTAATATTGCATTTGTAACATTGTTTCAATGTTATTGTCATGTTACAAAAAAAATATAAGAGCTGTCCAAAATTTTGGAATATGTAGTATATTATAGAAATTAAGGCATATCAATAGATGAAATAAAACAGGACAACTAAGGAATCATGAGGAAATAAATTATTTCAATCTTTAGATTAGTATTTCCATTATTTGGATTAAGGTTAAAAAAATAAATATTGTTATTTATGAAGGAGTTATACAAGATAAATATTTTTACATATTTTTGTTATATGTATTATTATAATAACATATAATCCCATTCGGCATCAATGTCAAAAAAATGTAATGCTAAGTTGTTCCTGATGAATATTTTTATTATAGGTTAGAAAATGCTTTCATTAGTTTGACTGATCAATTATCACGTATCACTTTGATTATCTTATACTACATTTTGTTATTATTAATATTTATTAGTGTTAGTATTATGTGTTTCACCAAACCATTTAAAGTGTATTAATCGTATTAATTTTTAATAATAAAGAATCAACTAAACTGTACTTTTATTAACAATTTTATTTACAATTAACCTCAAATTTCTAACACATAATGTTAATGATGTTAATTTTATAAAATTTATTAATGATTATAAATATTATTTCCATCCATGTAAATATTAGGTTGGCTATTTATTTTTTTAGCTCCGAAAAAAATTTATAGAATTAAATTTGGAGTAAAAAAATTTATTAGTGAACCTAATAAGTAATATCAAAGGTTTATTCGAATTTCGGACAGGATAGAAACAAGTACTAAACTTTCCAATTTTTTTCGTAAAAGTTAGTATTTTAGTATTGTTTTTATTATCAATTATAAATAAATATCTATTATATATATATATGGAGGGGTCAGTGTAAAAGTGAACCAAGTCCATAAAAATTTTTTTTCTAAAAATGCGTTTAAAGTTTGAGAAATTACAACACTTTAGCGATAAAGGCATTTATAAAAAAAAAAATATTTTATGGACTTGGTTCACTTTTACACTGACCTCTCCATTATATATATATATATATATATATATATATATATATATATATATATATATATATATATATATATATATATAATTTAAAAAAAAGTATTATTGCTATAATATTGCAAGGCAATATTTTCTCAATGTTTTGGTGCAATATTCCTTCAATCTTGCTAGCAATATAACAGGGCGATTATAGGAATATTGCAGGAATATTGCCTGCAATATTTCAAACTTTCCAAATAATATTGCTGCAATATTTTGTGCTCTATGGGTCCATAGGTCGTACGAAGGCTGGAGATTATTATTTTTTTTGAGCGCGCGATTATATAATGCTACTGGTTTTATCACGACGATTTGAATTACATAACTTGAATAAAAATATCTCAATGTGTGAAAAAACCAGTAATTTATTAATTAATTAGATTAGATTAATTAAATTGAATCGCGATTGTAAATTATCACTTATTATGATGTTAAAAATGTACTATCGAAGTAAAATTCGTATACACATAAAAGGAACTGAATTATCGTGTGTAAAAATTATAATAGCAAAATGAATAATCGATTTTAAAACAATTTAATTTAATTGTGAATATTCTAAAATATAAAATTTCGTAACTCGTTATCGTGACGGAATACAAAGTAAATCTAATTTCAATAATCTCCAAATTTTTCTCTCGCCGACCTAGAGAATTTTCGAGAATTTTGTGTCTCGCTCTAACTAGTACTTTGTCTCTTTCAACCATTGGCTGGGGGTAGCTATCATTCATGTATGTCTATTTGCTCACTTTTGGTAGCTGTGTGCGTCATCAGCAACGCACATAGCTCATAGTTATAATGAATTTAAATTATTCCTTTCATATTTGGCGCCTTCCAACTGTCACTTTGACAGCTCTAAATTTACAAATGAACCATATAGTTTTTTTTTTTTTGACTATTATTTTGAGTGTGGATTCGTATTTACATTTACAGTAAATCGTTACAATCTTATTTTTTTTACATTTAATTTCTTATTAACCCTTTTTTTTAATTATTTTTACTTTTTTTTTTTGACGGTATATATATATATATATATATATATATATATATATATATATATATATATATATATATATATATATATACAGGGTTGCCAGAAATCTTGAATGTATAAAGAGAACAATTCAAATCAAAAAAGAGAACATTACGAAATTAATTGAAATAAACACATTTTTTTTATACATCTAGAAATAATGTTAATACGTTTGAGTGTTAGTTTACGGTGTTCTGTATCTAAATAATAAAGCAAATATTTTACTTTTGCAAAATACTACTACACATTTATAAAAAAAAAAAAAAAAAAAAAAAAAACTTGTGACAATAAATTGTTTCAAATATTTATTGTTTATTTTCAAACAGGACTTTGTTTGAAGAAAATAATGTATTAAAAAAAGAAGTGGTACCTAATTCTGATGTATATATATATATATTTTTTTTTGGGCATAACTCCAATAAATGTGCACTGATTTGGATAATCTTTTTGCTTTTTTTGTTTGAAAGACTGTTCCCATATAAGTTTGATAAGAATCTGACCATGCACTTCAAAGACGTGCCATAGGAATCTTTAATAAAACCAAAACCACTCAATGAGGAAAAATAAACCTTAAAACAAACTTAATAAAAAATAAAAAATTGGAAAAGATTTTTTTAAAATAAACACAATTTAACCTCCTTCCTTTAATCTAATATCGGCAGTGGTTTTTCCCGCCCCCTTAACATAGTGTCTAAATAAAAGCTGAAGAAGAGAGGACCAACTATAAAATTACCAAACATTATTAACAGCACTAAATGATAAGAGAGCTTACAACTTTAAGTTCGAATATTAAGGGAAATTTATTAAAAATTTTCATTTCAAAAAAGAGAACAAAAGTGAACAATTTTCTATAAAAAAAGAAAAAGAAAGATCGGAATCAAAAAAGAGAACATGTTCTCTTTAAAAGAGATGTTCTGGTAACCCTATATATATATATATATATATATATATATATATATATATATATATATATATATATATATATATATATATATATATATATATATATATATATATTAGTGGTGATTATTAAGTGGTTGGACGTTTATCCGCCTTAAAGGCATATTTCAATGAACATTAAGAAATTAATGTTACAGTCTGTCAATGACTTTTACTAGCCAGAACTGTCTGTCATTGTACCCACTTTTTCTAAATCGCTTACTCGAACATAATATATATGAATACAATTTTACAGAACTAAGTTTATTTTAACTCATATTTTGCACAACTTTGGATTCGTCTGGCAGGTACTTGTGCTCATCGAAATCGTCTGTCAATTTTTTTCTATACTTTACTATGTATGAACTAAATTGTAATAAAATTTCAAGCTTACAGGGACAAGTTTTTTTTAAGTTTTATTTACACTTTAAGAAATACAAAGACTGATGACGTGCAGGGCTGATGCCTGCCAGATTGTGGTTATCGTACTTAGCACGTTACGAATTATCTCTAAAAAAAATTTAGCCTTACAGAAAGACCGTTACCCGGAGGGTTCAGTAGCTCTCATAGTCTACTGGCCGACCTCATACAACATAAGCTATATCCATTTAAAATAGTTTACCTCTCTAACAGTGAAAATATTTTCAAAATAGGTCGGTTATTTTATTTTTGACAATTTGGCGGAACTCATATAACATAACCTTTGTTCTTCTCAAGTACATAGGAAACTCCCATTACGCAATCCACTGGGACCAAATTGCTAAATGAGAAAGTCAAAGATCACGGGCGTCAATGTTTCTGATTTATATACTTGTATGATTTACTGTTACAAACTATTGCTTAAACACTAACACATTTAAATATATTTGCTTTAAAACACGGAGGGTTGCCATTATACACATCTTGTGTGCGACGAAATTGTTAAATGGGAGCGTGCGATATGGGAGTTTGCTATGTAATTTTAATAAAAAGTTTACCTCTCTAACAGTGAAAAAAGATTTAAAATCGGCTAAGTATTTTATTTTTCATGTTTTTGGATCCTCAGGATCCTAGTAGATCTCATATAACTTATGGCGGTCCGTGAGGGTCTTGCGGACGTTATTTAATAATTGACCTAATTCAAATAATTTAGGTTTCTAACGATGAAAAATTTTCAAAACCTTTTTGACTATCGAATTATTGTTTTATCACAAGTATAAGCGCGGTTCAAGTAATTATTACTAGCATCATGATGCTGGCCGGAAGTTTTTTTGTAGTCAAAATTTAATAACTTCGTAAATGTAATTTTTTTTGGTAACAACAGAAAGATTATCGTTTGTAGTGTCTAAATATAACGGTAAAATGTTCATAGGATCGCTTGATAAAGCACAATTAATTAAACAGTTATTTTAAAAAATTGCGCATGCGTACCATTTTAAATTTTGCTCCATGTGAGTTTGTTATTTTAAATTTGACGCATGTATAGGTCTTATTGCATTATATTATTCAAAATTTAACAGATTGCGTTTATGATTACAGTAAAATTTAGTCTAAAAATTTTTTATTTTTAATTAATTATGAAAGATAATAATAACAAATTATTAATGAAAGATAGATAATAATAATAAATAATTTTCAATTGTGTTAAACCTGTTATTGAGTTAACTATTCAAAAGGTGGCTCGTTACAAGAAAACTTCAATTTGGTTAAAAGTAACAAATCAAAGTTATTTTCATAGTAAGTAAATTATTTTTTAAAGAATTGCTTCAGTAACTGATGAGTTTGTTTAATTTGCACATTTTCGAAAATCCTTGTGAGATTTTATTATTTTAAGCTGCTACTTTTTTTAGAATTTTTCATTCATACCAATTGCTGACACAAGTTTAAAAGAAACTACGATGTATTTTTGATAGTGTATTAAGAAAAATTATTTTAATAATATGTATTATATATTATTAAATATGTGTTATTAAAATAAAAAAAATTACTTTTTTAAAATTCATTATTTTATTTTTATTTTCAAAAATATAACAACCTCATAAAACGATATAATTATTCTGTTACATGTGGTTAACTTTTTGTAATATTTTTTAATTTTGAAGTTTTAAAGCATATAAGATTTCCAATAATAAATACTAATTGCTGTCCAAGAAAAATTCAGATTAAAAATATTCTACAAACCATTGTCGAAATTAACTCCATTGCACTCTTCTCTTTGCGATAAAAGTACATGAGTTTAAAAATGTGTAGGTGTAAGAAGTTTTCCTTTTTAAGAGTTTATTATTATTATCTTTCATAATTAATTAAAAATAAAAAACTTTTAGATCAATTTTTACTGTAATCATAAACGCAATCTGTTAAATTTTGAATAATATAATGCAATAAAACCTATTTTTTAAAATAACTTTTTAATTAATTGTGCTTTATCAGGCGATCCTACGAACATTTACCGTTATATTTAGACACTACAAACGATAATCTTTCTGTTGTTACCAAAAAAATTACATTCACGATTGCTTCCGGCTAACTTCAGTACAAAATTTTGATTGTTAGTTACAAATAAACTAAAAGGCTACAAACGAAAATAAATATACTACAAACATCTACAAACGGCCTACAATCGATTGAAGTTATTAAATTTTGACTACAAAAAAACTTCCGGCCAGCGTCATGATGCCATTATTACTGCGTCAACAAGTAACAACGTGTTCTGATGTTTGATATAGATAAATAAAAATATTCTGTCATTTAGTTATGGGTAGAGAAAAAGGCATATTATCTGTTACCGATATTAAACAGCGAGGGTTCATTCAAATTCACGTGCCCGGTAGGGCTACTACTTCCGAAATTTAAATGCAGAAGAATATTGGAAAGACAGCGGTACCCTCTGTCTACAGTAAAATTTTGGGTGAAGCATTTTCATGAAAATCAGTGGGATGTTAGAGAGGGCAGAGGTTGGGCTCAGCACTTTCACCCTAATCGCGATAAACGTATTGAATTTGTGAGGCGGGCACTTGAAAACAAGAGGGATTGATCGTAGATGGAGCTTGCCGAGGAACTGAATATTCCTCAGGTCACTATTCACCGAATTTTAAATGACGATTTAAAATTAAGCAAGAGGCATGGAATATTCTTTTCTCATGAATTGACCCCAGAAAACCGAGCAGCTAGAATTGCAGCATCACAGCATATTCTACAACTGCTGAGGAAGCATTCACGACTACTTCGGCAGACTTTGGCTTTAGATGAGAGTTGGGTGTTTTTGAGGACCCCAAACGATTGGATCCACTCCAAATATTGGCTAGCTAAAAATGAGCTATAACCAAGTTTGGTTGCTCATAATACTCTTGGACCTAAGCGAATGCTTGTTCTCTCCTTAGACTGGAACAGGATCGCTTTTTGGGAGTTGTTACTAACCGGCGTGAATGTAACTGCTGAGTACTACAATGGCCTTCTTAATAGGAATATTGACTCGTAACTTTCTGGCAAGAATCATAAAAGGGTAATGATCTTACACGACAATGCAAGACCACACAAATCGAACAAAATTAAGTTTTTCGTGATTATGGGGATTATGGAGTGGGCTTACGAATAAAGCTATATTTACTTTTAATTTACAATAATGTATCCGATATCGAAATTTACTAAGAAATTAGTGATTGAAGTATTAAAAAGTAGACAATCTACAAGATATATCGCTCGGAAAATTCATATTAGCCAATCGACAGTACAAAAAATTCGAAAAAAATGTAATTTACTAATAGATAAAAATGTTGGTGGTCGAAAAAAAACTATCAGGAGAGGATGTTAGAAGAGTTATTCGATATTTGGCTACCGGTGAAGCATCTTCGGCTTCTGAGGCAACCAAACTTTTATAGAAAGACGTTGGCAAGTCAGTAAGTAAGTGGACAGTTCGTCGGGCATTACATTCCACAAAGCTCCGAGCTGTCGAAAGAGAAAAGAGACCACTTCTTACTAAAAAAATATTAAAGCCAGAAAATTTCTTTGTAAAACAATATATAAAATGGGATGATGATGATTGAATGAAGGTGATTTGGTCAGATGCGACTAAAATTCATAGATACAGTACAGATGATCGCCGGTGGAATTGAAAAAGAACTAAAGAATCAAGACAGCCAAAGGATTACATTCAAACGATAAAGCATGGTGGTGGTAACATCAAGTTATGAGGCTGTTTTTCAGCATTTGCTGCATGTCCAACTCATAGGATTGATGGTAATATGAACAAAAAATTGTACTATAATATTCCCAGGATATATTTAACAGAAACAGTCGAAAACATACCATATCCAGAAAATGAAATAATATTTCAACATGACAACGATCCGAAACATACCTCGAAATTAGTAAAAAATTGGTTAAGTAAACAAAAATTCAAAGTCCTGATGTGGTCATCTCAAAGTCTTGATCTCAATCCTCTTGAAAGTTTATGGTCATATCTGAAGAATAAACTTTTGAATAAATATGAATCACTTCCGTCAAATTTAGATGTTTTATGGGAAGATGTACAGGAACAGTGGTACAAAGCCTCACCTGATTACTGCGAAAAAACTTGCTAGAAGTGTTAAAAAACGATCACATGATCACAAGGCAAAAGGTCTGTGGACATAATATTAAAGCTTAATTATTTGATGCTCGCCACAAGTGGCGCAAAAGTGAACCAGAGGTCATTATGATTATTTTATTCTAAAATAGGCTTTTAAGCTAAATCAAGTTTATAACTTTATGTATCAATAAATGTACTTTTCAGTTATATAAATATTGTTTTGATTGTAAGGTTTATAATATATTCAAGAAGTACAAATATCCAAAACTTACATTGGTTGACTTAGTTTTGCACCTAATTATATATATATATATATATATATATATATATATATATATATATATATATATATATATATATATATATATATATATATATATATATATTAGTTAAATTTAACCATGCTTCGTAACTTTGAATTTAAATAATTTCCATTTTCTTGGCTTTATCTCTTTTATTATTGCATTTATGTAAATTTTAAATTTGCAGTTTATTTTTAGAAAAGAATAGAAGATCGATTTGTTTCGAATATAAGAATTATTTAATTTTTTAACGAAAACTCATGATCAATTTTATCTGAAAAGAGGTATATTTTAAGATCATTGGACGAACGGAGCGAAACACTAAAAGAAACTGATTTTATAAAGAAAATTAGAATATTTAATTTAAATGTAAAGTGACTTCAAAATTAACCCCCAGCACTATCTAACAGGATCAAGATTAAACGGTTGGATTTTGACAATATTTTGTGAAAATTAAATATGCTATGGAAATATGAATATGGTTAATTTAGGGTTATTAGGTGAGAATTATGCGCAGAATTTTAGAATATCAAATTTGAATGAACCTGGGGGTCAGAATTGTCCGTCAAAGCCATCAAATAAGCCCCAAATTAATTGTGATATTAAAATTGTTCCCTGCTGTCTTGGTGCCCCAAGCAAGGCCTAAAATGGAAATACTCCTAAAACTACCTATTGATACGGGTATCTAGCTACATAAAGTTGCGGAATTTAGCCATGCTATTGAAATATGAAGATTGCTACTTTAGAGTCGTTTGACGAGCGGAGCCAGGTATTATTTCCGAATATCTAATTTAAAATTGATCTAATCATTTGACCAATAATTAAGGTAATTTTACGTGGGTGAAACCACAGGCCGCAGCTAGTTATAAATAATTGAATGCAGGGACAATTTAGTTGTACAATAAACGCATACAATTCGCACCATGAGATTAAGACTGCACTAACTGTAAAAATTTTAGAGTTTGAGTTATTGGTATCTTCAGATTCAGTTTTTTGAGAACTACAATTTGGTATTAAATTTATTCGTTTATCGTGAAAATTAAAAACGATATGTAAGTTAAGGCTTTTATGAAATATGTATTAAATGAGTTAATATTTGATGCATAAACTGCAGTATCTGCATCTAGTTCTGTAATGTGTCAGGTACATTGGCAAGTATTAGAAAACGATAAAGCACTATCTGCAAATAATGCTTTTTTATATTGAATTATTTCGTGGGAATGATTCAAAATAATATTATGTTATGGTTTCACAAATACCAAATACATACATAACAAGAGAAATAAAAACAAGTGCATATTTGCAAGTTTGTCTATTTTGATTTTATTTGTGAAAAACAGTTTATTTGTGCTCACTTTACGTATGCGACGAATTTTTGTGTTTAAAAAATAAAAATATTGATAACAATGAAATTGTTGTGGTAAGTATATTGCAATTTATTTGAAAATAGTTTCTTCTTTTTAACTTTACAATTATTTTTCATTTTTATTTCAAGCTGATTCTCTTCCTAATAATTCAGATGTGAAAATAAAACCAAGAAAAATGCCTAGAGATCCGGATCAATGGAAGATAAATATTAGAAAAAGAAAAGTAAATTCTGAAATGGGACATGTATCGCAAGCAAAAAAATGTATCTACCCGAAAATTGCCAAATCAGGCTGCAATCTTAAATGTAAATTTAAGTGCAAAGAAAAATTTACGGAAAACGAAAGAATTGAATGCCATAAAAAATTTTGGGCATTGTGTGATAAAAATGTGCAAAAAATGTTTGTGATAAAGCATGTGAAAAGAAATATAATTAAATATAGACGTTTAGTGGAAAACAGCAAAAGGGGCTACAATATTATTTATTATTTAACACATGGGAACGAACAAATTCGTGTGTGTAAAAATTTTTTTTAGAAACTTTGGATATAAGCAATAGATTTGTTTTAACTGCGTTAAAGAAAGATTCTTCAGGGATTTCACAAAAAGATCAAAGGGAGCGGTATCAAAGAAAAGGGATAAACGTGGAAATGAAAAATAAAATTATAGAACATATACACCCAGTAAACATTTTTCTGTAAATTTTATGTCACAGTGACAGAACTGAAAGTCACGTGTTACATAAAATGTGAGTCACATATGACTCACATGTAACTTACAATTTCCCACTTATAAACGTAACAATGCGACGTAACATTGTTATGTTCTTGTTACGTTTCAGGAAAATATAACTTTGATGTTACCTTATAGATAAAAATACGCCTTACGCCTTCGTTTGCAAAAAGCAAATTCAAAATTCCCTTTTTTTGTTTCTTGTTAACATTACATACACATATTACCAAATTATTGTCATATACATACACCTAAATTATTATTATTATTACTATTTTTTTTTTTGTTGACTGTTGTAGGATTGGAACCATTATCCAAGCTTAAGCATCTTTTAAATTATCGACATTGTTTTAACGACATATTAACGTTGTTTTAATGAAATGTCACAATCATGACTCTTTTGTTATGTTTTTGTGACGTATCAATATTATTCGTCCGTCCTTTTCATCCATCCATTTTTGTATAAGTCAATTTATGTTATTTATGATGTTATGGGGTTGTATTATATCCGACCAAAACAGATATCTAAAGATATCTGCAAAAATGTAGGCAAGTACTTTGTCAGCTGAGTATTGGTTTGTAACAACTTTAAAATCAAAATAAATTTTTTGAATAACAATTTGGGCCAAGTAAAACCGAAATTGTTATTCAAAAAGTGACGTCACCAGCTCTGACTTCGGGTATATTTTCAAAAGGCTATCATTTAAGCGCGCATTATTTTATACACTTTAACCAATGGATTAAACACTGTGTGCAATAGAATTTTATATTTTTGTGCATTATATTTACCCTCTATTTTAAGCAATAAAATCACTATTTGTCCCATAATATTTTACATTTTATACACTATTTTAAAACCGTTATTATTTACCATTTTGAGCGATAGAACTTTATATTTTGTGCATTATTTTTTACGATGATTACACAACGTTGCGTTTCGGGGCAAACGGATATTCTGTTTGTAACTTGGGTTTTCAGAAACATTTCACTTAACCCAAAATTGATCCGGAATGCCTTTTGTTTTTAAATTTAATTTAACCTTATTATATATGCATAAGAATAAAATACGGATGACGTATACTGAACTGTTTTAGATAAAATTACAATAAGTAGAACAAAAGTGATACGAATAGACTTCTCACAAAGTCTCAGAAAAATTATCAGGATTTCTTAAAGTTGTACAATTCTATACAATCTAGACAAAGCCCAAAATTAACGGTTGGATAACGATTTCGACCAAATTTTGTTGAGAAATATTACCCAGATCCAGGGGAAAATGAAAGTGAAGTTGAAATTGTACGTTAGAATTCTCAAAAAGGGGTCAGCAATAAAACAGCTGGACGAATCTCGACTATACACATATTTTGTTCAAATGTTATTGAGATCGCGAAAAAATTAACGTGAGTTTAAAACCTTTTTTTAGGGCTAAAGAAGATCCAAAATATCTCTGGTCTATGGAAAAGTCAGAAGGTGTAAAAATTGGATACGCTGTTAAAATATGATAATTGTCAGATTAGACTTGTTTGGCGAGTGGAGCTAACGGACTACAAGTAATTAATTCTGTACAGAATTTGGGAATGTTTGTTTGAAAAGTAAAATTTTGAATGTCTGTTAGGTAGTCAATCACGCCAAAATTAAAATTTGAATAGTAATTCAATTTGAATAGTAGGTAACTGTATTTCAACAATGATTCAAATGATTGAAATTGTGCTATTACTTTAAAAAACGACGTTACAATTTGTAAACAAAGATATCAACTCTGCTAATTTTCATTTGCAAAGAGAAATTTTTTATTTTCAATATTTACGCTAGCCTTAAAACATAGTAATAATAAACGATCATAATTTAGATAATATTCGTTTTTTATTTTGACATATTATGAATACCTACAATCAAATTGTTCTCAAATCGGCACCTCAACAATGAGCCGCTTGTCACGCTCATTTTTTAACAAACAGATACTTTATGAAAATTATTACAAAATTTTTCAAAAAAAAAAAAAAAAGAAGAAGAAACTACTTTATTAATACGAAAAACACAGTATTTAGAATAGTTTTTAATTTTAATCAATAAATTACTGTATTAAGAGGAGGTAGTTAGGTAACTGATTCTAAACCTCTTTTATCCTTCTGCTATTTTTTTCTTTTTAGATTTGTTTATAATTTCTTTTTTAGTCGAATTTTTCCTTAAAAAAATTAGACTTATACAGCCTATACGATAAGAACGGCAAGAGGCGAGAGTAGGGGAGCTATTCGTTTTCGGACCCGTAGAACACGATTCTGAAGAAAAAAAATGTCATATATATATATATATATATATATATATATATATATATATATGTATATATATATATATATATATATATATATATATATATATATATATATATATATATATATATATATATATATATATATATATAGATTATATTACTTAAGGTCCACCTAAAATATACGGTCGAGCTGATTTTTTAATGAGGTCCACCGGGATCTTGCAGATCCGAAAACGCCAGAAATAAGCTACTAAACCGATTCTGACAATTTTCTCACTGATAAATTATTTTAGATGGATACAACTATGCTGCACAAAGTCCGTCCAATAATAAATTACCCAGCCGATTTTAAAAATTCTTTTACTCTTAGAAAGCTAAACTATTTTAAATGGGTATAGGTTTTAGATGAGATCCCCCAGTGCCCAATATTTGGAAATTCGCAATGTTATGCAGATGCTGCGACAGGGGTATTTTCATATTTAAAAATAAAACAAAAAGGCAATTGGCGGATAAGCATGGGTAGGGATGCCCACGTACGAATTGTGTTGGATTTTTTCCTGCTAACTGCTATCGGCACAAAATTGAAATTTACTGAGATTCAGCCCTTAAAAACTTGAAACCTCTTTTTAAAGCCCCGATCAGCCGGAAACTCATCATCAGTTTTGAAACCACCAAAATGACAAATCGCTTGCAGACTTTCAATCACATTTCGCTTGTAGACATTCAATACCGAAGATGAAGGGAAAAATTCGCCTTCCGTGATGGGGCCCTGCTGCTCACGGCGTTTTTTAAATCTATTGCTCATTTTAGTAATTTTATGGGGCAAATCGCTTTTTTAAGGATCACTTTGAATAAGATAATGGTGGTAAAGTTATCAAAGTGCGTTTGTAAATTTTTAATTGCACAAAATATTTTTTAAGTGTACGGATGTTTATTTTATGTAACACATGTAATGCTTATTTATTTTTTTAAGGGCAAGAATTCATTATCTATGTAACATTTATTTTATGTATACTTATATGGCGTCATTGTTGATTGTTTCATCAACAATTGCATCTAATATAATATTTACATACATATGTATGTAGTTTGAAGCATCTGAACACAATACGTTTGAACGGTTTGAGCCAGTGATATACAGGATATACACTCACAAGAACACAATACACGCTATACACTGAATTAACCATAAGTACATATTATTTCACTTTCGACCTTTTCGACTGACTTCGAGTCTCACGAATATTGGCGAGGTGCGTTGTAAAGTGACGCGGGTAATTCTACTTTATAAACTTGCGCAATTAACAATTTTGTTGAATTATCCCTTAAAATTTGTACAAATACAAAGTTTCCAATTTAAACGTAGTTACCCTTCTATTAAAATAAAAAAATTCCCGTTAAAGCCCCGAAACGAATTATTTTTTACAAACTCGTCTTAGACATGAGTCACAGTTATTATATTACTATTTCTACACTCGTCAGTAGAATAAAGGTTGATCGTAAAACTCATATTTGAATGTTTATAAGATACAAAGCGCAATTATTATTAGTAAATCATACTTATCTAGAAGTTAAACTAAACTTAAGCTGTGTGGAATATATACAATGCGTTCTCTACTTTTTGAGATTTCATATACGAAAAGACTTTTGAAATATAAAAGGGGAGGAGCTTAATATTTAAATCAATTTTTTCATTAAATACTAATCTACGAGGGAATTAATAATTTACGGCCGCTTACAAACGGAAACTAAATTGCTTTAATTTAGTTAGTTTACTTATTGTTTTGATTTAATCATACAATTTTACACAAATTGGTTGGTAGTATAATGTGCTATATAGTTTTATACAATAACATTTTTCTATAGATTATTATTTAAGTACAAATTACTATAGGCAGAGTGCGAAGTATATGGTGGGGACAATTAAATCGATTGCAGCGTGAGTTAGTGGAGAAAACAAGCATTAATACGGGCTCATATGTGTTTGTAGTGTAATAAATAATATTAAATAAAAATATTTACATTGATTCACTTTGATTATAAACGCAGTTGCAACTAATATATCATTCCTTATTTATCTGTCAACAGTATTAACGTCTACACGTCAATTCATAAATACAGAATTAAAAATATTTGATGTATTTTAACTCACATAGTCACATGCAATAATGTTTTATAAGGAGTTAAAGTTACTGGTGTTTGTCTTATGACTCTACATTCAACTAAATAACTTATGCCAGCATTTATTAATTCTCGAATTTCCCTGACGTGCTTCACCGGCACCAGCAACTTTTTCCTCTATATACTCCGACGTTGGAAGGAAATACTGTCTTGATAATTATATCCATATTAACGTCGAAAATTGTTTAATTACTTTTTTAATATAACTGTTATCCCAGTGAACATAGAATGTAAATGTGATGTAACAAGGAAATAACAAGTTACGTAACTTTTTTGACTTATGGGTGACATAACAATTATATAAAATTAGAGTTTTACGTTATATACCTAATTGGTACCTGTATGTTACGTAACAGTTACGTGCCATTGTTACTGTAATAAAATGTCACATTTGTGACTGCTATGTTACGTTTAGATGATGTATCAAGGTTGCTTCGATAAAACGTCACAGTGTGACTTTTATGTTATGTCTTCGCAGCCTAACAATGTTACTTTAATAAAACCTCACAGAACTGACTCTTATGTTATGTTTTTGTGACGTATCAACGTTACTTTATTGAAATGTCACAATCATGACTCTTTTGTTATGTCCCGATGACCTAACAATGTAACTTTGAACAAAACGTCACAACAGTACTCTTATGTTATGTTTTTGTGACGTATTAACTACAGGAATCTTTAAATTGATAACTCCTCGCGAATTGATACATTTAGAATTAATATGGTAACAAAACATTTCACAAAAGTGACAAGTGAAATGTTTTATTAATATTGACACGTCACAAAAACATAACAAAAGAGTCATGATTGTGACATTTCATTAAAAAAACGTTAATACGTCGTTAAAACAGTTAATTTTGTTATTAATTTAAAAATTAAACTCTTATGAAAATTCTTGTAGGGCTTTATTTACTATTTTGTGATATATATTAATATATAACGATGAGAATAAATAAGTCAGTTTGGTCTAGTGGTTAAGACTGTCGATAATTTAAATGATGCTTCAGCTTGGATAACGGTTCGAATCCTGTAACAGTCAACAAAAAAAAGAAAAAAAAAACAATAATAATTTAGGTGTATGTATATGAACAAAGTTGGTAATATGTGATGTAATGTTAATAAGAAACAAAAAAGGGGAATTTTGAATTTGCTTTTTGCAAAAGAAGGCGTAAGGCGTATTTTTATCTATAAGGTAACATCAAAGTTATATTTTCCTGAAACGTAACAAGAACATAACAATGTTACGTCACATTGTTACGTTTATAAGTGGGAAATTGTAAGTTACATGTGAGTCATATGTGACTCACATTTTATGTAACAGGTGACTTTCAGTTCTGTCACTGTGACATAAAATTTACAGAAAAATGTTCACTGGGATACTTCATCCAGTATTTTATTGTTTAAATTGAAAAAATCAAATTGTTCAAATTTATTTATAAAAAAAAATTAATTGTAAATAGCAAATATTTGTATTCAGATTTTACGGTTTGTTTAAAACTATTTTAAATTTATTTATTTCCACGGTTACCATTATTTATATTCGTTAATGTATATTAACGAATAATGTATATTATAGATGTCGTAGAAAAATGTATATTATAGATGTCGTTGCCATCACGCACCCAGCCTATAACTATATTATAAATTATACATACATAAAATTTATATTATATATATTATACGTATACCTATATAAAAGTTTTACAATATTAAGGGTTATAATGCATATTTTTGATAGTGTATTTTTATAAGTAAAGATACATTTAATATTTAATATTGTTACATTATTCATCAGGAGTAAAATTTTTTGTTTTATTAAAGGTACAATTTACAACAGGCAGGAAAACATTTTTCCGAATTGTTTATTATTGGGTTTTAATTTTGCAGCAAGCCTCCAGGAATTAATATACAGCATTCATCTTAGATTTATTGTTTATTTGCAGGATATCAGGTAGATTTACTTGCATATTTTTTTGCGTGACGAATTGTTCTCTAATAAAATCGAAAACAGGGCACTCTATTTATAGGTGGACTAATGTATCTCTGTCATTTCCACCACAGGCATTACAATTATTATCACTTTTTAATTTTAATTTCAAATTTTTAGAGTAGGTATATGTTCACTTGTTGTATATTTGAGATTCTCAGCTGACTAATTACCCTGATTTTGTCTATATGTACGTTGAATTTTAAATATTCCTAGGTTTCCAAATTTGTTTTGATATCTTGATATAAAATACAGTATTTAGAATTTAGTGCTTTCTCCCAATCGTTTATTTTTAGTTTTTCTTAAGTTTATTCTTCAACTCGCTATATTTTTCTTTAGCTAAATTAATATTTTGTTCGTCCCATAAATGGAGTATTATAAGATGGAGATCTAACTTATATGAGAGGAATTGACAAAATTGGTCACGAAAATGGTAAATATAAGGCTTTCTTTTTATACCACTCGCGGCGTTCATAATGCTCGAATACTGATGTGAATATAGCGAATATAGTAACATAAAACAGATAAAACAGAATGTAACTACAGTACTTATTCTCAAATGGAAACACGTCGGGACTGGGGAAGTGAGTGTTTCCATTTGAGAATCACCAATGTCGATTGATGATATTTAATAATACCCGTGACGCAGCATCCTGAAAAACATAGCGAATTTCCATTTACAAAAGTACGTTTTTCTCGGAAACTAGTGGACATAGAGTAACTGTAAATAAAAAAAAACCTTTACGTAATTTTTCCGCCTCATTCCGCCAATTTTTTTTCACGAATAATGTCCAAAAAACCGTAAACGTTTTCACGAAATTTCTTTAAAATAAGATGTTTCGTGAAAACGTTTACGGTTTTTTGGACATTTTTCGTGAAAAAAATTTGGCGGAATGAGGCGGAAAAATTACATAAAGAAGGTTTTTTTTTATTTACAACTTTTTTTATATCAACTAGTTTCCGAGAAAAACGTACTTTTGTAAATGGAAATTCGCTATGTTATGCAGGATGCTGCGACAGGGGTATTAATTAATTTATAATTGTTCTAAAAATTGAGCAATAATGTTAAGTTAGCTATGATAAAAAAAAAATAGAAACGTATTTTGAAGACGATATATAAAGACGACTCAGGACGATTATTATAAAAAACGTATTTTTTGAGACGAATATTTTAAAAAACGTATTATCTAGACGATTATTTAGAAGATTAATTTGAAGGCGATTGAACATAGTTGCTCAAGATATTGGATTTGTTAACGTGCTTTTGTCAAAATATTAAATTAAAGAATTTAATTAAAAGAAAAACTAAATTATTGTAAATATATATATATATATATATATATATATATATATATATATATATATATATATATATATATATATATATATTATATAACTATTCAATATTTTTGGACTTCCAACGTTTTCAAGAAATTAATATGTTTCGTTTTTGAGTTGTCGTGCGGACATACAGGGTGGTTCAGAATTATGTACCGTAATTGCTGGAGCTGATAGTATGTTCAAAAATAATGGTACCTTTTCATCTACACTTTTTTCCAAAACTCAATAATAAGGGAGATAAAGCAGAGGGCTCGAATGTAGAGGGGTAGAACGAAACTAACTTCTTCTTTTAAAAACAATTTTGGGCGCTTTTGATTACTCGATTCATAATCTAGGGGTGCGTATGAGCATTAAGATAATTAAATTTATGGTATCAATTATTCCATCACTTATGATTAGGGGATAATTTGGAAATAGATACTTCTACTTTAAATTACTCGAAAACGGTAATATTTACCGAAATGTAACAAGTATAACTTTTTTGCGTGAAATTGTCTGAGGAATCATATTATCAAGGATCTTGTTTAAATAATTGCAAGTTAAAAAAGAAAAGACGTGATAACTCACACCTACCACCCAAAACCACCCCTTAGTCATGAGTGGTGGAATAAGTGTTGACATAAATTTAATCCTTCTAACGCAAAATAAGTACCCCTAAAATGTCAATCCGTTATTCAAAAGCGTTTGGAAAATATTTAAGAAATAATGGTTTTCGTTTCACCCCTTTACAGAGTTGTATCTCCCTTATTATTGAGTTTTGAAAAAAAGTGTACATGAACAGGTACCATTATTTTTGAACGTACTACCAGCTCTAGCAATTACGGTACATAATTCTGGACCACCTTGTATATATATATATATATATATATATATATATATATATATATATATATATCGTCGAATTAATATGTTTAGACAATTACGTAATAAATAAACTCAACCCTTCAGAGTGACGTCATATGAATTTTACACCAATAATTGAATACAAAATTATTAACACTCCTTAAAAAATTTCTTCTCTATTCAATATTACGAGTTAGAAAAAGATAATATAAGAATTTAATCCAACCTAATTAAACCAAAACAATTGAAGTATGAATGATAATTATATGAATTATTTACTAAGAGGCGACATACGTTGTTACCTATTTTTAATTACACTCCAGAAGAAGACGTAATTATAATGAGTTGTCTGCCAAAAGTTGCTCTTAATAAATGACATGCGCATCTAGGTATTGGTATAAATAATGTATCTTAAAAGTACACTGTTAAAATATTTTCAATTTCTTTTTTGTACACCTGTATTTATTTACAATTTTGATATAATCAACTTTATTTATTATCTTTATTTTAAATAAGATTTTGTAAGTCAAAGTGTCAATTTTGAGGATGAGTCATTAGTTATTTTAACGGAAGTAATACCCTAAAAATGTCTAGAATTGTGTTGCAGGCCCAACAAGAAGGGGTAGTCGGGGTTGCAGCATCGGAAAAGGACTTTTGCTTTGTGAGCGGGCTCATAGTTATCGGTAGGGAGCCCGGGAGAATATAAAAGGAGCTTTTTTTGCTCGTTCACGGCCTTGATTGTGAGCGTGACTTTGTGGAAATTCAGCTCATAATAGCAAATAAATTACTTTGCGAAAATTTTACTTTATTAATATAAATTATTAGTGTACTTTCGTCTCATGTAATCATTTTCTTCCATAGTGCTGGGAACAACTGCATGAGTTAAAAAGGCGCTTACCTAGTGTGGACTCAAATGCACTCAGTAGAATTTCATGAAATAATTTTTGTTTTATTCAAAAATCTTTCCTTCACACTTCACACAGGCTTAGGACTGTCAGTTCAATTAAATACTATCAAAATTAAATTTTATTAGTACTTAATATTACTGGCGTGTTTAAAAGATTTCAAGACGGACAGACAGACAAAATTAAATTAATACTAACTAGCTGCCACCCGCGGTGTCACTCGCATAAAATTATCTGAATTATAGGTAAAATTTATTGGTCAATTCAATTGTATATTCCAAAATTCTGTGCAAAATCAATTATTTATAGCACTTGACCCTGCTCGCCCAATGACTATCACAACTATGCACAACTATCTTGATATTTTATTAGCATGGGTAATTTCCGCACCGTAAGAACTTAGTATGGGTACCTATACCAGCAGTTTTAGAATTGCTTCTATTTTAGGCCCTTCATGGCACCAAGGCCCCGGAAAATCATTTTAACGTCACTTTCATCTTTCGCAGATCTTGGCACAATACAAAATTTTATACAGTAATGGATCTATACTGTGGTGAATTTAGTTCAGTAAATAAAAATACTTAATTATATAATTTAAAAATTTAATTGAGCAATTAGAATAAAATTTCAACATATTTAAGGAACAAAGTTAAAATTTTCTACTGAAAAGTATTTTGAAATAGCTATTACTTACTCAATTAAGTTATGATGTTAATAAGTGTGCTATGACTAACTTTAGTATTATAATAATTATATTATTCAGTTTTTTTTGTCCACAGTCTTTTTGATGTTATAAAATGATGTTTAGAAAAATGTTATACTTTTATTTTAATATCTAATATTATGTGAAATTTATAAAAAGTATCCAGATAATTTACAATGATGACACATACCATGTCGGTGCATATCATAAATGGTCCTCATAATGTCATTTTTTACAACTGAATCGCAGTCGGTAGTTTTGGGACACATTCTTTTTTGCGTTCCTTAGGCTCAGCTGGATTTTTGCCACTTGAACTGCTGTTGCAATTGAAGATATACTTAAATCTAATGCTGAAGTTACTCTCTAAAACCGCGCAATATTGTATTTAATTAAAATGTTAAAATTAATCATGAGTGTTACTTAATAAATTAATATATTTTGCAATTCTAAAGTAAAATAGTTCATCAATTTTAAAATCATGGAATTCATTTCCTCATAAATGACTTTAGATTTCGGCATTTTCGAAAACGAGATAATATTCGCTAGATAGCAATCACTAGATAACAAAACTCTTCAACAAAAATTTGAACAGTGTACTTGATATACTCTTCTTGTTAGCGTAAACAATCACACCACTGGAAGATTTCAAATGTTTCGAAGCATAGTACAGTAAGGCTCACACAAATAGTTCAAAATTATAACTGTTTAATTGCAAATAAATTAACCAAATGTTTCAATCGTAAACATTTTTATCAATAACAGCTTATATTTGTTTTCTGACCCAAAGCCCGCTATTGCCAGGGATACAAATAATTCTGACTACATAAAGGTTAATTATTAAACATGATAGGTACATTTAAAGCACCTAATTTTCGTCAGGTTACTATATTTATTTTTAAGTTTAAAAAAAATTAATAAAATTTAATAAAATATAACAAAATGGAATTTTGAGATAATCTTTTTATAATACTAAAACTTGACTTCGCTTGGTATAAAATTGTTTGGAAATTTATATCTATATTTTATGTTTTTGAAAATATCTTTTCGTATTAGAGGTATACATTTCCAATGCAAATGTAACTCCCCATGCAGGTGATTTTAGTGGATCGTATCATCATTCTAGAATTTGAATTAGCCCATTTCTTTAAACTTTAAATAATTTATTTAGCTATCTTTTATTAAAAGTATTCATTCAAAAAATTCACCATCAAAAAACATTATTCAAGTTAAAAAAGACAAAATATTAATTGGCGAACCGGATTAAAAACAGCAGGTGGGTCAGATCTGGCCCGCCGACCGTAGTTTTCTAACGTCTGACGTCTTCCGTTAGCAAATTAATGTGCTATTAGAGCTAACAAAAATGAACAGCAATTAAAAAAAAGTCTGAAATTTAATTTCGTAAATAACAGTTAATCTGACCGTAATTCTTTAAGGACATAAAGTTTAATTACTATATAATTATAATAGTATTACAGTAACCCATATATTAAAACCCAGATATTAAAAGCCCACAAACTTAAATATGGCATGTTCATATTATTCTAGTGGTTTTGACAAAGAGACTAATTATTTATAAATTTTATAATACGCGAAAGGTTAAACTTATGATTAAACAGATGCGTATGATATAATAAGACCAATAAAACCCGCAAAATATTAATTTTATATCCAAAAAACCTTTAAAAAACAGTCAGTAAATTCCAAGTACATAATATATTTATTACTTATAGTGAAAACAACGACAACTGAAAATAATTCATTCACATTAATTTATGTATCAGACAAGCTCGTAATATAACTATCTCTCACAAGATCTACTATCTAATATATTGAAATAGGATAGTAGAAATTATAATAACTTTTATATATGTTACAAAATTTTATTTTTGAAATGAGTCATTTTCAGTTCTTATAAATAAGATTATATTTAAAATGCAGTGCATTACTAATCTATATACACAATACACATATCATAAAATTGTAACGAGACCGTATCTGTACATGGAATGTTTTTGGAAAATTGTAGGTAGGTACTGATACTGTAGATAGTTGGCGATTTAGATACCAATATATTATATATACTATACTAAACATATAATATATATTTCTCACTGATTTTATACCAACGCTTCACGCAAACGACGTCCCGAGTACAGCTAGTAATAATTTTTCAATACCTTGTTTTGATGTAATGTTCTTATTTTAAAATTATTTATTTTTTGAGCTTATTATACTTTTTCATTTGAGCTGGTAGTGTACTGCTAAATATATTTTAAATTTTTATTTTATTATTTTATTCAAATGTTTTAATGAACTTCCAAATGAAAAATTCAGCTACTACTGCCACTGTCATGGGAAGACTTGAGCTCGGGACTATAATAGAAATTTATTTTGAGGTCACCAGAAAATGATGCCGATTCGCTAAAATTTGTATATATATATATATATATATATATATATATATATATATATATATATATATATATATATATATATATATATATATATATGTGTGTTTCATTAATAATTGGAAATATTTAAATTGAGGATTCCTGGGCTCAGAATATGAAGATTCAACCCCAATCACTTAGATAAAATTGCTTTTACTAAGCTACGAGTGTTTTATTTAAAAATTTAATAACTATTTTTTCCCAGTACTTTAAAACTATTTGACGAATCTCTATCATACTTGGCAGGATGTGTAGGTACCGTAAACCATACTAAACTATGTTAAATAAGATTTTCTAACTACTGTCACAAATAAGGTTAACTCCTCCTATAATCTACGCCACTGGCGGTATTGTCATTTCAGCACAATTATTCGATTCATTAATACTTTCTGTATAAACAACATATCAACATTTTATTAATGTTTAAATACAATTTGTATAGAACATCGACTGGCAATTGAGCTTTTTCATAAATACAAAATAAGAATACCTATACAGTATCAAGTAAGGCCAGGCATACACGTTACGGTATACCTGCGCAGATAAACCTGTGCAGGTAAACTATACAGGCAACGAGCTCACACACGTTACAGTATACCGGAGAGGTATACCTGTACAGGTAAACTGCACAGATTTTACTCATGATTACTCATGACGCTTACTATGAAAGCGTATAAACAATTGAAATCAAACCTGTGTAGGTGTTGTTTGACTCACATACACGCTGCGGTATACATACCTGCGCAGGTAGAAAATACTGATTTTCAATTACCGCTGCAGTTTACCTGTACAGGTATACCTCTCCGGTATACCGTAACGTGTATGCCGGGCCTAACAATTTTAGCTTAATGATTTAACAATTATGTACTTCTTGTGTTATCAAGAAGTGTTAAATAACATTTAATAATATATCTCTAGTGAAAAAGATAACAACATCAATAACAAATATTCAGTAACTTAAAGGAAGACGTTGTAACAGAATAAATTCTTATTTATAATTTTTTTTAAGTTTCTCGCTCTATGGGTTATTCTCCCAGGGCAAAATGTAGAAAAAAATATTATTCATTTGTTCTTTGGATTCCATGTTTAATAGTTTTAGATGATTGTTATTTTGAGTAATATCTTACAATGTGTATTTGGCTATGTAGTGAATTCGGTATGATTGGACAGGGACACTCTGTCAAGAAGTGATACAAATTGTCTGCTTTATCTGTGTTACAAATATATGCTTGCATAATATCTTAATATTTATCATTTTACTGAAACTTGACGGCTATTGGGTCAGTGACGGTTACTGGTGCTCTTACCTTATATATATATATATATATATATATATATATATATATATATATATATATATATATATATATATGTATATATATATATATATATATATATATATATATATATATATATATATATATATATATATATATATATATATATATATATGTTTGCGAATCGGTATGATTTTCGGTTTCTGGTGAAAAATTTCAAGCATAGTCCTGAGGTCAAGTTTCATGACAGTTGTTGTAACAGCTAAATTTTCCTTTCGGAAATTCGTTAAAATAGTTGAATTGCCTTAAATAAACTAATTCTAAAACTACTTAGAAGTACACTACTAGGTCAAGTGAAAAAGTACGCTAAACTCAAAAAGTAAGCATTTTTAAAATAAAATGTGAGTGAGTTGTTGTTGATAAAAAAAAATTTAGATAAGATTGGAAAGTTTGGTTGATTTGTTTGTGATTAAATAACTATAATTCATAACTATTTGATCCACTTGCACAGTAAAATTTAATTAATAGTTTACCATTACGTTGAGCCTTACTGTCCAATATTCAAAATAATTGAAAATCTTATTAAGAGCAACTTTTGGCAGACAACTCATTATAATTACGTCTTCTTCTGGAGTGTTATTAAAAATAGGTAACGACGTAAGTCGCATCTTTATATTGTAAGTTATTTATATTGTTATCATTCATATTTCAAATGTTTTTTTTTTTTTTTTTTTTTTTTTTTTTAAATTAGGTTGGATTAAATTATTATATTATCTTTTTCTAATTCGTAATGTTGAATCGAGACGGAATTTTTGAAGGAGTATTAAAAATTTTGTATTCAATTATTGGCTTAAAATCCATATGACGTGACTCTGAAGGGTTGTGCTAATTTATTACGTCATTGTCTAAATATAAAAATTCAACTGTATATACATATACCTATATATATATATATATATATATATATATATATATATATATATATGTGTATATATATATATATTATACATATTACATATTATATATATATATATATATATATATATATATATATATATATATATATATATATATATATATATATATATATATATATAGTGCGTTCGTAATATTTTGAAGTGTCAATGACCTGAAAATTATTATATCTAGTGTATTTCATTTTTTGAAGTGGTACCTCCTCCTTGAGATCGCTGAAAAAAATGGGATGGTGGGTCCAGAACTGTCCAATCATTACTACTGAATTTTTTTTCTTATTTTTTCAAAAACTAGCTAACCTAGAGTAATAGTTCAAAAACCTTTTTTATGTGATTTTTTTCCGTCTTTGCAATGGTGTAAAAAAATGTGGCAAAAACTTTTAAATTATAGCAACTTTTGGCAAAAAAAAATTTTTTTGCAAGAACAAAAACCATGTTCCTGGCATCCTGGACTTCCAACGTTCTCTCCAAATTTCGTAAACCTAGAAAGTTTTGCTAGAGAGTTTATTTATACCATAGTCCCATACTTCTTGTTGGTTAAGCAAAGAAAAAATTGACGAAATTGTGTAACCCAGTTGTATTTCATTTTCGTAGCCTGTTGATTTCTGTCTAGCTCTAGCAACCTGTCGAAGCATACCTTGGATAATCGGTATTCTGGCATGCTTAGAATTTTTTTCCACCCGTTGTATGCTTTTCCAAACACCTGCAACTCCAAGCCAACAATTCCTGTCTCTAGCCTTCCTACATAGTTTGGTGTATTATTTGGCCAGTATTACAGGTGCTTGAAAAAGCTCACCTGTGCTTTTTCTATTATATCTATGTGTTGAAAGGCGCAAATCTCACCAGCGTATAACAATACTGACGTCACCATTGAATCGTAAATTTGTAATTTACCTTCCCACGAATCGATTTGTGGTTTTTTAAAAATTTCTCTCACTTTCGCAGATGCTTTTGTTTCCCGACTTATCATATCTTCTGCCGTTTGCGACCATGAACCTGACTGATTAAATTTTATGCCTAGGTAACTTACGTCAGAAGTTATTACTATTTTTTCATTGTTATATATAACCTTATATTTTTCCTTACGCAATCTCCCAGTGAACATAGAATGTAAATGTGATGTAACAAGGAAATAACAAGTTACGTAACTATTTTGACTTATGGGTGACATAACAATTATATAAAATTAGAGTTTTATGTTATATACCTAATTGTTACCTGTATGTTACGTAACAGTTACATGCCCTTGTGACTGTAATAAAATGTCACATTTGTGACTGCCATGTTACGTTTAGATGATGTATCAAGGTTGCTTTGATAAAACGTCACAGTGTGACTCTTTTGTTATGTCTTCGCAACCTAACAATATTATTTTTATAAAACCTCACAGAACTGACTCTTATGTTATGTTCTTGTGACTTATCAACGTTACTTTAATGAAATGTCACAACCATGACTCCTTTGTTATGCCCTGATGACCTAACAATGTTACTTTGAAAAAAACCTCAAACAGTACTCTTATGTTATGTTTTTGTGACGTATTAACGATGTTTTAATGAAATGTCACAATCATAACTCTTTTGTTATGTTTTTGTGATGTATCAATATTAATAAAACATTTCACTTGTCACTTTTGTGAAATTTTTTGTTACCATATTAATTATAAACGTATCAATTCGCGAGGAATTATCAATTTAAAGATTCTTGCAGTTTTTTTTTTTCAATCTATCCCGTATTGGCGTCTGATGTAATTAAATTTCATCCATTCATTTTTATATAAGTCGATTTATATTATTTGCTATATGGGTTATGGGGTTATATTATATAATATAACCCCATACATAACCGATATAACAAATAACATAAATCGACTTACCCAAAAATGGATGGATGAAATGGATGGACGAATGTTTTATTAATATTGATACATAACAAAAACATAACAAAGGAGTTATGATTGTGACATTTCATTAAAACAACGTTAATATGTCGTTAAAACAACGTTAATTTTGTTATTAATTTAAAAATTAAACTGTTGTGAAAATTCTTGCAAGGCTTTATTTACTATTTTGTGATATATATTAATATATAACGATGAGAATAAATAAGTGTGTTTGGCTTAGTGTTTAAGACTATCGATAATTTAAAAGATGTTTCAGCTTGGATAATGGATCGAATCCTGCAAAAGTCAACAAAAAAATAATAATAATAATTTAGGTGTGTATATGACAATAAGTTGGTAATATGTGTATGTAATGTTAATAAGAAACAAAAAAAGGAAATTTTGAATTTGTTTTTTGCAAAAGAAGGCGTAAGGTATATTTTCGGCGTAAGGCAACGTTATCTATAAGGTAACATTAAAGTTATATTTTCCTGAAACATAACAAGGACATAACAATGCTGGCGTTCCAGACGAAAATTTTGTTAGCCTAACGTTAGCTAACGGAGCTTTCACCGATACAAACCAGAGGGCACGCATTCAAGAAATTAACATATATTATATATTAAAACAACAATTTCTAATATAGTGACTGATTATTTTTATTCCATAATTTTTAAATGTGGCTTTACTTCAGAAATTAAGTATTTATACCGTGAAAAAATATTTAACGTGCATTAATTTTGGAATCAGAGCCCTCTGGTTTGTAACGGTGAAAGCTCCGTTAGCTAACGTTAGGCTAACAAAATTTTCATCTGGAACGCCAGCAATGTTATGTCACATTGTTACATTTATAAGTGAGAAATTGTAAGTTACATGTGAGTCATATGTGACTCACATTTTATGTAACACGTGACTTTCAGTTCTGTCACTGTAACAAAATTTACAGAAAAATTTTCACTGGCCTCCCTCTGTGAAAAATTATCATTTTCGTTTTCTGCGTATTAACATGTAATTTATTATTATTACAATAGTTTTCTAGTGCTGTAAGTTGCTTTTGAGCGTGATACTGTGTAGGTGCTAATAACATGAGATCGTCCGCATATGCCAAATATTGCACTTCTTGGTAAACGTTAACATTTATACCTCTGCAGTCAGAACATCTTAAGATTTCTCCAAAATCCGCCAGAAACAAAATAAATAAGAGTGGGCTTAAACTATCACCTTGCATTATTCCTGTACTGATTCTTACCGAGTTTGTATATTCTCCGTTTTGCTTAATAGCTATTTCTGTTTGGTAATATAAAGTTTGTATTAAACGTATTATTTTTCCACTAATACCTAGCCTGTACAGTTTATTCCACAGTATATCATGATTTATGGTATCGAAGGCTTGTTTAAAATCCACGAACGTGGCAAAGAGCTTTTGTTTCGGAAGTCTTAACTGCAAATTTATTATTGAATTTAAAATAAATATATTATCAATCGTGCCTCTTTTTTTCCTGAATCCATTTTTTTCCTCGGGGATGATTTTATAGCTTTCAGCCCATTCAAATATTCTATTACTAATTATTTTTGTGAATATTTTAGCGACTGTATTCATTATTGCTATACTTCTATAATTTTCTGGATTGTTTGTATTTTCTTTTTTATATATCATACAAAAATAAGTTTTCATCCATTTATCTGGAATATTTTCTCGTTCAAAAATATCATTTAATGTATTTAACAGATAATTAAAACTCGATTAGGCATAGGTATTTTTTCAAAATTCGTTTGTAATATTATCAATTCCAGGTGTTTTACCACATTTTAATTGTCGCATGACGTTCTCCAGTTCGTTGGCGTCTATGTATTTATCTAAATATGGATGTAAACAATCCAGAAAAAACTATTTTACTATTTTTTAAGGATACACAGTATTTATTACTTAAGTAATTCTGCCACTCTTCTAATCATATTCCATTTATGTATTTGCGTTTTGCTTTGAATAGATTTATTGCTTCCCAAAATTCTGTGGAGTTTCTAACGTTTTTTAATTTATTATTTATTATAGCATAGTATGATTCTTTCGCTGTTTTTTGCACCTCTTTATTTTCTCGTTTTACATTTAAGTATTTCTCCAGTTGTTTCTTTTTGAAATTACAGTTTCTACATTCTTTTAATGCCTCCTTAGTTTTAATTTTATATGCTTTACAGATTTCATCAAACCAGGGTTTGTTTGCTGTAACTGAAAAATTGTTATTATTTTTCCTATATTTGATGTTCCTTACCATGCCCGTTGTTCCTGCAGCTGTCATGATAGCCTTCTCTAGTATCTGATACTCAACGTT
The DNA here is from genome assembly GCA_035578155.1 of Brachynemurus nebulosus. Classification (NCBI taxonomy): domain Eukaryota; kingdom Metazoa; phylum Arthropoda; class Insecta; order Neuroptera; family Myrmeleontidae; genus Brachynemurus; species Brachynemurus nebulosus. The sequence goes on from JAPWDM010000002.1 coordinate 15,918,632, forward strand.
GTCATGTTTTTCTATTTCCCTCTCTATTACCTCCTGAAACTGTGAACAGTAATTTGTTTTCCATTCTAATATTTCCCTACTTACTATCAAGTTGGAGGAGCTATTGTGGTTGTGAATTTGCTGACGTTCTATGAAGGGATTTTGAACAATCAATACACATGGAAAGTGGTCGGAGTTATACGATTCTTGGGCTACGTAAGTTTTTTTAACTTGATGAATATTTGCTAGATCCATCAGTATTAAATCTATAATACTTTTCCTCTGTATTGCTAGGTATGTGTAACATGCAGGCATATCTCCTCTAGTTCGTCCATTCAGCACTAAAAATTCCCTACTTTCTAGAATTTGCACAAGTTCTTTACCTCTTTTATCAATTTTTTCATCTAGGGTGACTCTTTCTAGATAAACAATACTAGTACTTTCAAACAATTCTGCATCCCAGTTATTTAAGTTACCAATATGACAGTTAAAATCACCCCACTCTCCATAATGTAGATTTCGTCCGTTTTTGTTTCTAACATAAGTTGTATTTCACTTAGGCATGTTTTGAGATCCCGCCATTGTGGTAAATAAACAGTAGCTACTGTACATTTTTGGTTACTTTCCTGGATACTTGCTGCAATTCCTATTTCTGAAATATATAATACATTAATATTACGTTTATTATTTTTTTTTTTACCAATATACAAATGTGTCCTGATGCTCGTCCTTTTTCTTTAGTTTTTACCGCGGGGCTTAATATTACTTGAAATTCTGTGAATTTATTTTCTAAATTACTCATTTAAGTTACCCAAATTTTTGTGAGTCCAAGGACGTCATGTTACATTAAATATCCCTTATTTTCATACACATTATTTATTCCGTGACTATTCCAAAAAACTATAGAAAAGTCTAACTTTAGTTTTTTTTTTTATTTATTTCTTTCAATTTCTTGCTTTCTTGTTGTATCTTTTCTTGAGCCGGGCTAGGAAATTCTTCATATTCTTCCGACGACTGTTGCACTAGGGTTTTTTCGACGAATATCTTCTTCTTGCTTTTGTTTTTTCAGTATTCTTTTTTCAATTTGTTGTCTTCTTATTTCATATGGACGATCTTCATTAATAAATATATGGCTGGAGTTCTGAAAACCGCATACCTTTGATTGAGCTGAAATTTGGTATACACACTCTCTTTGGCTTAAGAAGTTACCCCCTAGATGGATTTTTGGCGACACGGACCGGAAGTTATACTTTTGAGGGTCTAAAGTAGCAAAAAGTAGTATAATCGCATATCTCCGATTGAGCTCAAATTTGGTATACATACTCTTTTTGGCTCAAGAAGTTACCTTCTAAACGGATTTTTGGTGACTCGGACCGGAAGTTATACTTTTGAGGGTCTAAAGTAGCAAAAAGTAATATAATCGCTTACCTCCGATTAAGCTGAAATTCGGTATACATACTCTCTTTGGCTTAAGAAGTTACGCCCTAAGGGGATTCTTGGTGACGTGAACCGGAAGTTGTAATTTTAAGAGTCTAAAATAGCAAGAAGTAGTATAGTAGGTGTAAATAAATATACTATTGGATACGTCCAATTGAACAAAATTTTTTTAAATATATTTTTCATAATTTTAAAAAATATTCTTTGAATGAATTTTTGGCAACTTAAACCGTAAATGTATCTTTTAACGCAAAATTAGGTGGTAAGGTTAGTTAAGGTTAGGTTAGTTTAGTTATTTTTGACAATATACTTGGACTTTGATATGAAAAATTGGTGGTGAGGTTAATTAAGGTTAGGTTAGGTTAGTTTTGGTTAGTTCACTACTGAAACGTCGGGCAAAGGGTAATTATTTACAAATGGGGCTCCTACCTTGTAATTACCTAAGTATTATTTAATTACCCTTTGCCCGAAAATGAGATTTCAATGGTAAACTAACCGAAACTAACCTAACCTAACCTTAACTACGTCACCATCTGGTTTTTATATCAAAGTCGAAGTATATTGTCAACACTAACTAAACTAACCTAAGCTTCGCGCAAAGGCTAACCTTAACTAACCTCACCACCTACCTTTTATATCAAAGTCGAAGTATATTGTCAAAACTAACTAAACTAACCTAACCTTAACTAACCTCACCACCTAGTTTTTACATCATATACTATTTATAGCGTATATTGGACGTAATTTTTAAACTATTTAAAAAATTGAACCTCAGAAACATATTGTTTTTTACGATCAAATAGTAGATGACCTAAAAACTAGGCGGTGAGGTTAGTTTAGTTAGTTTTGACAATATACTTCGACTTTGATATAAAAATTAGGTGGTGAGGTTAGTTAAGGTTACCCTTTGCCCGAAGGTTAGGTTAGTTTAGTTAGTGTTGACAATATACTTCGACTTTGATATAAAAACCAGATGGTGGTGTTAGTTAAGGTTAGGTTAGGTTAGTTTCGGTTAGTTTACAATTGAAATCTCATTTCCGGGCAAAGGGTAATTTTTAACAAATGGGGCTCCTGCTTTGCAATTACCTCAATATTATTTAATTAACCTTTGTCTGAAAATTAGGTTTCAATGTTTTCCCATTCATTTTCCACTTACTTCTATCACAAAAACCGTAATATACTATTAAAAATATTATATTTAAAATAAGCTAGCATACATATAAAATTTATACTAAATGGGTGTACATTATACAATACATAGTATGTATAAGATGAATAATACATTATTTATCTATCTATTCAATATAGTAAGTTTTAGAACTTTAACACGTCATATCTCGGGAACCATGAATAACTAGGTTTTTTTTGTTAATCATTTTTCTTAGGGTAGTAATTGTTTTTTGCAGTTTTTTGTTGTTCCACTACTTTTTTTTTTAATATGTCATTATCATCGATTATTTTTTCACACACATTTTTTAGAAGATCCATATTATTTTCCAATACGTCTAGTTTATTTAGTTTCATTAAAATTTCATCTATTATGTTATTTATACTTTGACAGCTCTCTTAACTTGCTTTAATTTAACAGTATATAATATAATTGACAAACAGGGATATTGCTTCTTTTGGGATGAAAAAATAGCCTGTCGTGGTGCTAACGAAATTGCTATTGCGTTTTACCCCTGGATGACCTCTTAAGAGATGATCGTAGTATTGTCTTAATAATTTAACTTTTTCTTCATTTTCGCGAATAAATTGTGGTTCATCAGAGTTATTTTCATTTGCATAATTTTTATCGTTCGTGTCGTCTGTATAGTCAAGCCTGTTAACACTAATGTTATCTAGATTGCCTAAGTTAGTTGCGTTATTACAAAAAATTGTTATTTGAATTTATAATTTTAATATTTTCTGAAAAATGATAATTTAATAAATTTTGAAAATAGCTATTTTGAATACTACTACCAATATGAGAGATGTAAATTATTACATTTTTGTCACTGGAAGTTTCTGCAATTTCACCTATTGTATTAAACAGAATTTTTAGATTTAACTAATCGCTTATTTGATTTTTAATAATTGTAAATAAAGTTAATGTCTGTTCGTCCGCTTCGCCACAAAAAACTTGTCCTAAATTTGAATTGGTTAAATCTATTTCATTAAATTTTCTTAGTAAAAATGTTTTTTAACTATCTTTGATTTTGAGATCTTTTAAAATTGTGTGACGGATATTATGGTACGGGGGCTGACATCTAGCGGTCAAATTTTGAATTAATGAACTAAGAATCAGATGGGGTTTGATATCGGCTATGATAATTAGCGACATCTGTTTGTAAAAAATATGAACCTAGCGTTGTAAAATTTAACTATTATCTTCTATATGAATTTATAATATTATATCATTTTGGGATTCCCCTTTTTTGATGTTTAATATGTATTGAAAAATAGTTAAGCGGTGGGGAGTAGTGGCGAATTGTTCATGTATGTGGAAAAGGGATGATCAGAAAGGGACGAGATTTGGACTTGTTTGAAATAGGCCGTAATTGATTGTTGCGCGAAATCCAATAAAAAATATAATTATTTTTATTAAGGCATTGTTAAATAAGTAAAATGTAAAAACAGTTCGGATATATTTATTAAAACATAACATTACATTTATAATTTATTTATTTTAAAATAATTATTGAACTTTCGTTTGAAATAATGTAAACCATTATTATAGAATTTTATTTAAAAAGAATTTTTTTAATAAAGTAATTTCGCAAAACACACAACGGAGAGTAATTCTTCGACAGAACCCGACTTTGGACATTTTTAGGCATCCAATTAGCGTTAAATCTGCGTGGGACAATAAGTAACAGCATTTGAGCGCGAATTTTAAGTATTTTTAAATATAAGCTGAACCGCCCCAACTGTTACAAATATCATTCCAGTGGGAATTGTGTGTTTCGCGTTAAATGACGTGTACCGAAAAAGACATAAAATTCTGAAAAACTTAAGTGACTGGTATTTTTCGTTGATAATAAACTTTTGGTGACTGTACTGTTGAATTGTTACTTTTTTGTGGAACTGTTACAAAGTTGTCATAACAATGGAGGCACATGCGGTAGACAATCCGAAACCTTTGACGATTACCGTTTTTTTTTTTGTTGATGCAAATCTAGCATCATCTACACCCAGAAACAATGTCGTGTCCGACGATGAAACAACATACATCGACTCCATGGAAGTTTTGGTTCCCGAATCTTCTAAATCAGATCCTGAAATTACACCACCTAATCCAGAGGCTATTGCTGTGCCGAGTACCAGTGGGTCTTCATCGGCATACATTCAATTTTAACTTCAGATCGATCAGCCGAATCCAGCAGTGGTCCGAGGGTGACACTAATGCTATTACCAATTTAACAGGTTTGATTTTTTCATTGCAACAAACCATATTATCTGGATTTGATCAAAACAATAAGGAGTTGAGTGCTTTAAATTCTAAGTTTGACGCTAAGTTTGACGAATTCAATGTCAAGATTAACGCTCGTTTTGAGACTGAACGTAAGGAAACTTTGAGTTTAATTAACGCGCAAAACTCCAAAATTGATAATGTTAAAACAGAAATAAGTACAAGTTTAGATAATGTAAATTTTCACTTGAAGGAGGAAATTCGTTCGAATAATGTAAGCTGTGTGTCAAAAAATGAGTCAATTAAAAATCAACTGATTGCTTTTTCAGAAGACATGGTAAATAAATTTTCGACAATTGACTCGAAAATAGAAAAACATGATGAACGAATTTCTTCAATCAATGAAAAGGTTAATGTTTTAGAAAGTCACTTGGTACAGCCAGTTAACCAAAATGATTGCTCACATTTACATAATTTTTCAATTGGTAATATTTCACTGGTGAGGGGTGACCCTTATTTTGTAGATATTTTCCGAAACAATATTCAAAATTTTCATCCTGTAGATTTTATAAATGCATTAGAAACATGGTTTAGCCAAAATAATTTTTCGGAATTTCAAAAAATTAAATTCGCACAGAGCAAATTAGATACTAACGTTAAACGATTATTTTCTCTTGTTGAAAATAATATTTCAACTTTCATTGACTTCAAAACTTGGTTCCTTGAGTCCTTCTGGAACGAAGGTATACAAAGCAAAGTTTTAATTGATTTTCATACCAACAAAGGTCAAAGATCCCCTAGAAAAAATCGTTTTGTGTCACATTTAACTTATTGGCACGGGTTAACTAAACATCTGGAACCGAAAATGAGCGATAAACAGTTTATTAGAATTTTAATCAGGCATTTCCCTATTTTGGTACGTAGATCGTTAATGAATTGTAACACGCTACAGGAATTAAAAGAAGCTCTGGATGAATTTGATCGCAATGATTTCGACCCAGAAATTAATAATTTTAATAATACGATCCATAACAATTTTAATAATAATTTTAACAATCAACCAAGTAGTAGTTCAACTGCAAATTTTTCTAATAACAGAATTAATAATAATAACACTAATTTTAGATCTAACAATAATTCTGGTAATAACGTTAATACATCCTCTGATCGTGGTAGTAACAATAACAGTCGTTTCAATACAAACAACGCAAATAATAACAATAGTCGTAGTTTTTCTAATAGAAATTTTAACGATCGTCGTAACAATCGCAGTCCTAATCAGAATCGACGGGATAGGGATCATCGTAATTTCCCTCCTGAAAATAACAAACCTCTGTCCGGTGGTTGCGTCAATTCGGTCAACGTTCAAAGTTTACCCAATTCTGGATCAGCCTCTAATACTATTGTAACACCAGGCACCTCCTCAGTCCCTCTTGGCGAACCAAATAGTGCCATTATTTTTAACAATCAGGAAAACTAAATTCTTCCTGCTTACCGGTTGTACCGGATAATGCGGGTAATGATCACCCTAAAATTGACTTAAAAACAACTGAAAATATTTCACTGTCCAATTTATCAGATTCAGTATATATTGAGTGTCCTGTAATAGTTCAAAAAGATTTTGATTTTTGTAATACTTTTTGTAATTGAATTTTAAAAAATTTGTAATATTTCGATGATACAGTCTCAGCTCTGATCGATTCCGGGAGCAACGTGACGGCGTTAAGACTAAACAAATTGTGTCATGATAAAACTGATAAGCTGCTTCCACTTATACCGACCCCTAAATGCCAAATAATTACGGCTACGGGCAAAAAGTCGAAGCCTATCAGGTCACAAGTTTATGTCGAATTTGAGTGTTCCGGAAAACATTTACCTTTGAACTGTCTTGTCGTGGAAGGATTAAACCACGAATGTATCATTGGATGTGATTTTATGGAAAGGCATAGGGCAAAAATCGATTTTGATAAGGCCGTTTTTCTCTTTTCACTTGATAATAATAATGTAGTTTCAGTACCTTTTCAAGATGGTAGTAATCCTTCTGAACCGCACTATAGTAATATAAATAATTTAAATAGAATTAAATATTTTAAATTGAATTTGGACAGTGAAGAATTTTATAATATCAATAATGTCAATTATGGGAACCCTAATAATGATAAGATTTTTACAAGTGTTGAGGAGATACGTGATCACGTCTCATCGATTGATCACCTCCCTGATGAAGATAAAGAACGCTTATTTCTCTTATTATATGAATTTAGGAGTATTTTTTCAAAAAAAACCGGGTAAAGCTAAGAATTTTGTATGTAAATTTAAAATTAAGGAGCACGTACCCTTTACTTCCAAGAGTTACCCGATTCCATATTCAAAACTTCCCGCAGTTCAGGCTGAATTACAAAGAATGATAGATTATCAGATTGTAGAAAGAGCGTATTCAGATTTTGTTAATCCCATTCATTGTGTGTTTAAAAAGGATGGAAGGGTTAGAATCGTACTCGACTCGCGGGGGGTGAACCGTTTGATTTCGTCAGATCGTGAATGTCCGGTATCAATCGAATACGTGTTAGGTAAATTTCAAAATAAACGTATTTTCTCATCTATCGATCTAACTTCCGGATATTGGCAAGTACCATTACACCCTGACTGTCGTAAATATACAGCTTTCCTGATTAACGGCAAGTGTTATCAGTTTAAGCGTCTTCCATTTGGACTTAATTTGCCCGTGGGTATGTTCCAAAAATGTCTCGACCAAGCTCTTGGTAATGATGTCCGTGATTTTTGTCAAGTATTTGTAGACAATATTGTAATTTGTTCACCCGATGTAGAATCTTATTTTGAACATATTCAAATTATTTTAAATAAATTAGCTTCGGCTGGCTTAACTGTAAATTTTGTAAAATGCGAGTTCTTTAAGAAGGAACTTAGATTTCTGGGGCACCTTATAGATTCTAAAGGTGTCAGAATGGATAATGAAAAACTCGCAGCTATTTCTAAAATTAAGCCCCCGAAGAATGTTAAAGAACTACAGTCGGTTTTAGGTCTTTTTAATTTCTATCGTCGTTTCTTTGACAAGTTTAGTTATCTCACTGCCAAATTATCTCATTTACTCAAAAAGGGTGCTAAATGGAGTTGGGGTCCGGATGAACAAGATACTTTTGATGCACTTAAAAACCGTTTCAAAGAGTCCGTAGCACTATATTACCCTAATTTTAACAAACCATTTTATATCGATTGCGACTCTTCGGGCTACGCTATAGCAGGTTATTTGTACCAGTTGGATGATGACGGTAGTCATTTGCCAATTAGCTACGTTTCCAGAAGCCTAACTACCTCTGAGAGAAAATTTTCTATCTCTGAACTTGAGTTATTGTCTGTGGATTTTAGTTTCCAAAAGTTTCGTACCTACGTTTTAGGGCATCGTGTTATTCTCCGTACCGATCACAGGGCTTTGTCTTTCCTTCGGAATGCTAAAATTATTAGCAATAGACTTTTGCGATGGTTTCTGTCACTTAGTGATTTCAATTTCGAGATTGAGTATATAAGTGGTAAAGAAAATTTTGTAACCGATCTTTTATCTCGGAAAACTGTGTCTGAAAGCGAAACCAGTATATCCGAACACCAAAATCCCGAAATTAATACCATATCCGATTTTAGTTATGACTCTGAGTCCGGAAGCTCGCTATCCGAAAATGAGTGTGCACAGAGCCTTACATCGTGTAGTATAAAATTAGATTTCAGTCGTTCTAAGTTCAATAAACTTTTAAAGAATATACATACGTATCAATCAAATGATACATACTGCTCTGATATTATAAATAGAATAGATGATTTTAACGACACTTTCAAAGTGCATAATAACATTCTTTTTCACAAAAATATATGTCCACCATTTAATTGGCAAGTGGTTATACCCGAAGCAATTTTACATGATGTCATAAATTTTTACCATAAATCATCGGGTCATTTTGGAATTAAAAAATGTACCTATCTAATTAATCAATACTTTTATCTACTAAATATGTACAGTAAAGTTAAGGCATTCGTTGAAAGGTGTGTTATTTGTCAGAAGTGCAAAGTTCCGAATCAATATTCGGAGGGCCCTTTACAGAACGTGATCTCAAATAAGGCATTAAGTCATGTATTTGCTGATTTGTATGGTCCTCTTCCTCGCGGTAAATTTGGGTTTAATATGATCCTAGCTCTTAAAGATAATTTTACGAAGTACCTTAAATTATACCCCCTTAAGGGAGCTTCTTCTAAACAATGCGTAAAAAAGGTACTTAGAAACTTTATACCGGAAGTTGTCAGGATGGAAACTTTAATTATGGACCATGGAACTCAGTTGACATCAAATGCCTGGCAACAACCCTTAAAAGACGCTGGTATTCGTGTTTCCACGGTTAGTGTATATAATCCACAAGCAAATACTGAAGAACGTGTTAACCGCGAAATTAACAGGCTTTTTCGTACCTACTGTCATAAAAAACATTCTTCATGGCCCGAATTTTTGTCTTTCGTCGAGAATTACCTTAATAATACACCTCACGAGAGTACTGGTTTTACACCTTACGAACTCATGTTCAACAAGAAACCTGATTCTTTGGTTGATAAAACAATTCAATTCCCAGTATCTGATGATTTATCCCTGGAGGAGAAAATTAATTTAGCCCGTGAACGTACTCTTAAAATGGCTAATATGAGAAAATTACGCCATGATAAACACTCTACTAAAACATATTCAGTAGGTGATCTGGTGTTACTAAAAACCCATCCTCGGTCATCGGCTAAGTTAAAAAAGGTTAAGAAATTTTCCTTTCTTTATGAAGGACCATTCGTTGTCGCTTCTGTGAAGGCTTCGAATGCTTACGCCTTAATTTATCCAAATTCTGGTTTACCTAAAGGAATTTTCAATGCAATACATTTGAAGAAATTTTACAATTAATTTTAAAATTGTCCTAGTACAAATTTTTTATATTCCTCATTTAGCATTTAAATGATTGCAACCATTTTGACTTTACAATATAAAAAAAAAACTGGCTTTATCAAACAAAATTTTTTGATATAGGTATTTTTAAATGTTTTTTCTTTTCGGCTTAAAATATTGTTTTTATTATAAAAAATTTAATTAAAAAAGAAAGAAAAGAAAAAATAACTTCTATTCAATTAAAATGTTGTATGTATGCGTGTTTTCGATATGTGTGTATATCTTTCAAAATATTTTGTTGGTTCACATAGAATGATAAAGAAACGGAAAACATGTATATACTTGTAAAAACAAAAAAACTAAAAAACAAAAATATTAAAAAATATTAAAAAACTTAAAATCAAAAATATTATGTATTATGTATTTCGTAAAAACAAAAAAAACTAAAAAACAAAAATATTAAAAAAATATTAAAAAACTTAAAAACAAAAATATTATGTATTATGTATTTCGTATTAAAACTGCAGTATGTACCTTTGTATACGGGCTACGTTACATTTTTCACTTACAACTGTAATAACTTATAATTACTCTAGTTTTTTTTCTTTCAATTACCTTGATAATGTATTTGCATTACGAATATGTTGCACTTTTCATTTATAACGATAATGGCTTATAATTACTATAGCCTTTTGAAGATTTTTTAGTATGATGTTTCGACTTTCAAACGTTTATTTTACGTTTATTTTGTGGAGTTTTCGGTAATGTTTCCTTAGTTGACGGCGCTATGGAGCCTTGACCGAACTCGTAGTATAAAAACTTGAAATTTTTATGAAATTTTGCTTATCTGGATTCTGGGTGGCCATGATTTATTTAATCCACTTTTTCGAACCTTTTCTACTGACCCTTCAGGCTGGAGAAAAACATGCACTTACCTGATGTAACAAACTTTTGCAATTTTATGGGGGGTTATATTCTAGTAGTTTCAGTTTTTCAACCTTTGCGGATCTGTCGTTATTTTAGCCGTCCGGCAAGATCCAACCGGCTAAATTTCATTGGGATAATTTTTTTGGGGTTTTTAACGGTTCTTGTAACCACTGTACGTCGTGAAAACGAGATACGTAACTTCGTACAAAATTTTTTGTATTATCCCTTTTTTGTAGAGTCATTTTCACATTTTCGTGAATAAGTTATTTTTTGTTTTGTCGTTTTGAATTTTTTTTTGTTTTGTCCTGAAAGACCTATAGGTAATAGGACATCACTTACTTTGTTGAATTTACCTTTTGTTAATTAATGAGCTTTTAACTTAATTTTTTTTTCCTACGTTTCGAATAGAAAGGACGTAAACTTTGGAACATGCTGTATTTTCCTTATATTTAAGTTTTTGTTTCATACATAGAATAACCATTTTTTTTATATATTTTTTATCAACTATATTTTACAACTAAAAACAGATCAATTATTTCTCAAATGTATATGAGAATTTTTTATTCTGAAAAATAAAAAAGGGAGTTATTGATACACTTACTTATTGCAAGAAGTAATTTTAATTTCTTTTCAATGTATTAACTAATTTACTGAATCATATTTAAAATAATAAAAAAGAATGATACAAGGTTTGTTGTATATAGTCGTTAATTTTTGGAATTTTTCTAAGACATATTTATTCCTAACGATTTTACAGTAAATTCATGTTTAATATTTTTCTTTTAAAAACACATTAACATTACGTATTTTCAAAGTCAATACTTTTATTACCGTCATAAAAATAAAAGAGAACAAAAGAAAAATAGTTTAATTGGCCTGAGAAAGTTAATTCATTGGGGTATGTTGTTTTTCAATTTTTTAAATGTCAGCTTCCCAGGACATTCAATGTACAAATATGTAGTTAGCCGACACGTGCATGGCAAGCTTAAACCATGTCGTGTTGCTTGACTGTGTTTTTTAACCATTGGTATATAGCTGATATTACAGTATAGTTTCTCATATAGATTTTGTGTATTATATACCTATGATTTATACCTTTAGTAAAACTTTGTATATGTTCTATCTTTTTTTAATTTTTCAAACAAAATAATAATTTTAAGAACTAAATATGTATTTTTCTTGGAAATTTATTCCCGTTTAATGTAACAATGATATTTTTATGGTTTAAGGTTGGGAATTTTTTTTAAATTAAAAGAAAGATTAATGTTTTATTTTTGGACTTTGGGATTTTTTCTAATTTTTTTTCATCTTTGGAGTGAATTTTTTTTAATAGAGATTTGTTAAGCAATTGGATTAAATATAAAATAAAAATTGATAATACTCTATTCATTTCCTTTTAAAGTAAATTTATAACAAAATCAAACAAGATAATTAAGGAAAATATAGAATTATTTCATTATGTAGTATGTATTTTTTAAGTTTTAATAATTGTTCTTAAATTTGATGTTTTATAGGCTGCAATTTTAGTTGAATTTTGAAAATTTTTTTTTCTCGAAACATCAAGTTTGGGAATAGTTTCGTTTAAGTAATTTTTTTTTATATTTAAAACTTTCTTTTTTTATTATATATTATAAATTTTGTAATTAACCATTTCCGAACAGTTTGCCATCTTTTTGCATTGTATTCGAGTTTTTCTTTTTCCACGGTATATGTTGCCGAACTTTTCCCATACTCTTTTTGGTTTCGAAAAAGTTTTTAAAATGCTTGCAGCATTTTTAAAACTTATTTCATCGGGGGGGTATGTGACGGATATTATGGTACGGGGGCTGACATCTAGCGAACAAATTTTGAATTAATGAACTAAAAATCAGATGGGGTTTGATATCAGCTATGATAATTAGCGACATCTGTTTGTAAAAAATATGAACAACCTAGCGTTGTAAAGTTTAACTATTATCTTCTATATGAATTTATAATATTATATCATTTTGGGATTCCCCTTTTTTGTTGTTTAATATGTATTGAAAAATAGTTAAGCGGTGGGGAGTAGTGGCGAATTGTTCATGTATGTGGAAAAGGGATGATCAGAAAGGGACGAGATTTGGACTTGTTTGAAATAGGCCGTAATTGATTGTTGCGCGAAGTCCAATAAAAAATATAATTATTTTTATTAAGGCATTGTTAAATAAGTAAAATGTAAAAACAGTTCGGATATATTTATTAAAACATAACATTATATTTATAATTTATTTATTTTAAAATAATTATTGAACTTTCGTTTGAAATAATGTAAACCATTATTATAGAATTTTATTTAAAAAAAATTTTTTAATAAAGTAATTTCGCAAAACACACAACGGAGAGTAATTCTTCGACAGAACCCGACTTTGGACATTTTTAGGCATCCAATTAGCGTTAAATCTGCGTGGGACAGTAAGTAACAACATTTGGGCGCGAATTTTAAGTATTTTTAAATATAAGCTGAACCGCCCCAACTGTTACAATTGGAATAATTAGTGATTTTATATCTTTTATATGAGTTGATGTTAAATATTCAATTGTACTAATATGGTTTTGTTAAAATTATTGAATTCTTCAAATGGTTTGTCTTTGTACGTCATGAAGTATAAAATTAGTTTACTTAGTAAGTCAGCTACATGATTAGTTTTTCTTGGAATATATTTAATTTCGTAGTTATAATTCATAAATTTTAATCGCCACCTATCTAATCTACTGGTTGGATACTTTACATTATAAAGCCCAACAAGAACCCTATGGTCAGCTTTTTTTTAAAATTTCCAACCATAAAGAAAATGTTGAAAATGCTTGACTGTTTTTTGATAGCAAGACACTCGTTTTCAATGGTCGAATAATGTTCTTTCGATTTGTTAAGTGTATATGAATAGTAAACACAAGGCATGTCAATACCGTCGTAATTTTGGATTAATACTCCACTTATACAATTTGTAGCCGCGTCTGTAGCGATCGAAAACATTTTGTTATCATCAGGATATTTTAGGATATGGGCAGAGGTTAATTTTTGTTTCAAGGTTTCAAAAGCAATTTTACATTTTGTATCAAAATTAAATGGTACATTATTTCTTAATAAGTTTGTTAATGGTTTTGCAATTAATCCGTAGTTAGAAATGAATTTTCTATAATAACCTGTCGTTGCAAGAAAACTTTGTAAATGTTTGACATTATGGGGTTCCTTTAAGTTTGAAATTTTGTCAATTTTGGAAGTTTGTGGGTGGTAACCATCTAAATGGATTACGTGACCTAAATAATTTAATTCTGTTTTTAAAAATTCACATTTATCCATATTTATTTTTAAATTATCGTCACTAAGCAATGTTAATACTTCATCAAGATTTTTAAGATTATAAGGTCAAGATAACACGTACAAATTTTCTCTCTTATTAGATTTTGGAAAATTTTGTTCATTAATATTTGAAAAGTAGCCGGGGAGCTAATGAGACCGAAAGGCATTTTTAAAAATTCATAATAAAATAGAGCGACACTGAAAGCAGTTTTGGGAATATCAGATGTTTTAACAGGAATCTGATGAAGGGCGCCTGTTAAATCAAGGGCGGAAAAATATTTGTTGTTACCTAAGTTAGATAATATTTCATCAATACGAGGGATCGGATAATTATTTGTGACCGTTTTCTGGTTAAATTTCCTATAATCAATGACCATCCTGTATTTCTTTTTATCTGATGCGTCTGGTTCTTTATCAACTATCCACACTGGGCTGTTATACGGACTTCTAGATTTACGTATTATGTTATTAGCTAATAAATCTTCTACCTGTCTTTGTGTTCCTTCTAATAAAGGTTTTGGTAAAGGATAAATTTTGCTTTTTACTGGAATATTATCTGTTCAGGGAATTTTATGCTCAATTAAATTAGTACAACCCGGCGGATTCTAATCTAACTATTTTATTATGTTTAAGAATAATTTTTTCTAATAAAAATTTTTCGTTTGCATTTAAATGATTAGTTCGTAATTGTTTTAATATTTCACTATGCCTATCTGTTAAAAAATAAATGTTGCTTGTATTTTCTAAAATATTTTTATCTCTCAAATTCTAAATTAATGTGTACTAAACCATGTGTGGATAATTTCGGGTGTTATACCACTTATATTAATTTTAATGTTAGATTCTATTAATGTTTGATAATTAGGGTTTAAACTACTTGATTTTATCAGAGACACGGTAGCGCCACTGTCTAATAAAAATATAAAATAACCTTGTACAGAATGAGGAGAGAAAAATTTTAATTTTCTATCATTTACAACATTTGAAATTTTTATTGAGCTGAAATCGCATCGATAGAACTCGTTGTTGGGGCTTCGGTCAACCCGAGTTTGTTTAAGTTTAAATTCTGAAGGTTTTTAGTAATATGCGCCAGTTTAGTATTTAGGTTATTTAAATTATCGTTAAATTTTTTCTTACGACACTCATCAACAGTATGTCCCAAAAATTTACAATAAGTACATTGTTGAAATTTTTTAGTTCCATTATTTGTAGAAAATGAATTACTTTTATTTCGACAATCACGAGTGTTGTGATTTGTCTTTTTGCAAATTTTACAATATCTAGGATTATTATGTTCTTTATTAGAACTTTCCGATAATAAAAATGTTTCTTCCTCGCATGCAATTGCAAGGGCTTCATTCATAGACATATAAGTTTTGTGTCATAAAATGCCTGATAATTCAGGTTTACAATGATGAGTAAATCTACATAAAGCGATTTCATTTATGAAAGCTAATTTTCCTATTAGTGGTAAATTAGAAATTGTTGTTTCTTTAACTTTTTGAATTATTTTAGCATATAATTGTTCGATTCAAAGATAAAAATCTTTAACCGATTCGCTCGGTTTTTGTTTACAGGTTTCCAATTGTTCCTGTAAATGCGTTAGGCTTTCCGTAATTTGAAAAGCTGGAATTAATTTTCATTTTAAATCATTAAATGTATTTCTACCCGTCGCGTTAATTTCATTTTTAACTGTCGCGGATATTTTTGAAAAAATTAAAGCAGTTAATGCCCTATATTAATTGTCATTAGCTAATATAAGAGCGTTTTCAGCATTTTGAATAAAATTTTGTAATTCGGCGGGATTACCATTAAATGGAGTAATCATTTGTGCCAAAAATGTTAAAGGTATATTTTCAGTGGAATCAACGACATTAAAATCGTTGTCTTCTGACAGGACTGATGGGGTTGGATTTTCGTTTTCCTCAGTCGATGTTAAAATAAAAAATTTAAATAAAAATAAAATAAAATAGAAGCAACAATTAAAACTTGCTTACCTTGTAAGCTCGATTCTTTTTTAGAACGTCTAGACCCACTGGTAGTTGTTTTTTGTTGTAACTTTCAGATCACCACGCGTTAAGCTGGTAGCTGCTCGAGCCGTCTTGACCTGGGCGTAGATGACGCTATTTTCTTTCAGGTCACTTCCGCTGGGCTGGTAGCTATTGAACCGTCGTCGCACCACGAGAATGTGATGCTGTTTATTTTACTTTCAGCCCACTTCCATTGGACTAATAGCTATTGAACCGTCGTCGCACAGTGAGAACGAGGTGCTGTAGTGGTCCTAGTAGCTGCTGCTGGATCCTGAACAGCTGCTGTTTGATGATTCTGGTAGGATCGCCATAAATATGTCGTGTCCCGAAGAAGCTGAAGCGATTCGACAAGAAAGTATACTTGACTGATTGGGATCCGCAGAAGGGTGATCACCATTCAAGTTTTTAGGAGAAACGGGAGATATCTAATTATTTTAGATTTATTTTGACTTCGTTTTTATTTAATTATCTTGTTATTTGTTTTAGTTTACATTTAGATTTTAATTATTATTTTAAGTTTTTAATTTTAATTTAATTTTTTTTTTATTTGTTTTATTTTAATGTTAAGAAGTTTGCTTCAGTCGAATTTGTTTTAAGGTTTTTTATAACAAATAAGTCCTAATTTGAAATTAACAAGATTTATTTAAAATTAAAGTTCAATTTACAAAAGTTTAGAATTAATTTTGAGAAGTTTAAAAAAGTTTACAAAAACACAACAATTACAACAATAATCAGAATTACGTACAACAATCGAAACATTATTACTTTTAAAAATTTTCTTTAAAAATTATGAAAATACCGACGGACAGAGTAACGAGTTAAAAAAGACAAAAATTTTTCTAGAATTAAATTTTTGTTTTTTTGAAATTAGAAATTTATATAGATTTTATTGTTTAACTAGCAAAAATTCATGACAGGCGTTTTTTGGAACGAACTTTCTAGAACATTACTTAAATGTGAATTGCGAATTTTGCATTTTTACTAGTTTTATCTAGATTTTACAGAAAAGAAATACATGAAATGGGCAATTCCATGCAAAAGTCTCCATAAATGAAAAAAATAATTAATTGATATTGGTAGTAAAAATACTATAGTATGATAGTAGCACTATAGTACCTACTTTTAAGTTTTCTGAATTGCAGCAAAGATTTGTTTTTTATTTTCTGACAAGACTGTCATTTTCGAAGTGGTGTCGTCAGTATAAGCTAACAGTGAATTTGTAGTGGAGTTTTAATTACATTTTCACAATAAGTACTTTGAGTTATTGTAATGATTTACTACATAATATGATAAGTCAAGTAACGATTTACCGATAAATAGTCCGTAATTTATATAAACACTTTTTTCTAAGAGATATTAAATTGATAAGACTGTAGTGTTCAGTGTAGTGTCAGTCACAGAAGAAATAGAATTTTCTCTCTCACTTTAGTAAAACTTATCCTTCACAAAGGAAAAATTAAATTTTCCTACTTGACAGAATTACATTTAGGGTTCCGTTAGTAGCCACTTGAGGGGAAGTTATTGGAGGGGGGATGTTAACACCTTATGGTAATCCCCACCAGTAGGTAGTCAGTGGCGGTTCAATGACTTTTTAAAAGAAATACACTTAATTACTTTTCCTTGTGCAAGTCCACGCATATGCATGTATCTCTGTACATATACACACTTGGCTACATCAATACATAAACAAACGCATTTGTCCATATATATATATGCGTACATATATACTCGTTTACGCTTTTATATACATAAGTATATGCTTACAAACAATTACAAACACTTATTCGTGCACATATGTACAAACGCGCCCTTATACATATAGGGTAGTGTCGTGTAAGACGGCGCACTTAACATTTAGAAAAAAATAACGAAAAATGTTATAGAAGTAAATTGTATTTATTCTAGTACCTTAATGATTAGTTAACGCTCTGATAAAGGATTTTTATTATAAACTCAATACCGACCGAGTTATTAAAAAAAATTCACAAAATGCGAAACTGCACTCTTACACGACCTACATTTTAGTACGTTTTTGTACCTTTAAAATTACTTTTAATTTCCTATTTTAGGTTCTGTAATGTCAATTTCTAATATTTTATTTAAAAATACTACTATTTTGCAATGCAAAGTGACGGTAGTGTCAGTCACGTTTTGGCCTATAGTGTCAGTCACGTTTTGTTTTTCGAATAACTAATTTCCTAAAAAAGTAAAGCTTTTTATTTTATCATTTTCCAATAATTTGTTTCATATACTTCGGTTAAAAATATAATTCAAAATTATAACGCCTGTACAGAGGAAGATTTTCGAAGTTTAAAAACATTCTCGAAGGCGACTGCCCTTTGCATGTAGTGTCAGTCATATTTACATTTTATTAAATAAATCATATTTAACAACTTTGTATGTGCGCACTTTTTACTACAGATGGATAATTGGAAGATCAACTATAAAACCATGCTAAAACTGAAACTGTAAACATAGTGGTATTCGTAATATAAGGCAAAATAAAACGCAAGTTGTGTCAAATGTAGAGTCAGTCACATATGGAATTGCCCAAATATAATCAGAGGAAATGTTAAACTTTAAATAAATAATTTTGAATTATTTTAAAAAAGGAAGGAGTGAAACGGAAACCATCTTTTCCTAAATATTTTTCAAGCGGTTTTGAACAACGGATTGATATTTTAGGGGTACGTATTTTACGTTAGGAGGATTAAACTTTGTAAACACTTATTCCACCATTTATGATCAAGCGGTGGTTTTGGGTGGTAGGTATGAGTCATCACGTCTTTCCTTTTTTAATTTGCAGTTATTTAAATAAATTTCTTAACAATATGATTTCTCAAAAAACTTCATGCAAAAAAGGTATACTTGCTACATTTCGATAAATAATACCGTTTTTGAGTAATTACGGTAATTACGGTACATGATTCTTTCTGGGCCACCGTATATATATATATATATATATATATATATATATATATATATATATATATATATATATATATATATATATATAAATATATTGTTACAAAAAAAGTATTAAAAATATAAAATTAATATAATAATAATAATAATAATAATAAAGCCTTTATTTATGCTTCAGCTGGGTTATTACATACAGTATACACAAAAAAAATAAAAATAAACATACTACAACAAAACAAGAAAAAATAATAACACCAATAATACTAAACCAATAAATAAATAGGTACTTATTTAATAGAAAAAAAAAAATAAAAATTAATAATCATTCTGCTTAATGCTGAAGCTGTACCCATTGCTGGGTGTAGGTCTCTCCAAGGTATTTCCAATTCAATCTATCATAACAGATTCTTGTCCATAGTGGACCAGCAATTTTTTTGATATCGTCCTGCCATCGTCTAAATTGTCTACCTCTATTTTTTTTATGGTCTAACGGTATCCAATGGGTGATTAATTTGTTCCATCTTTGATCTTGTGTTCTAAATAGATGACCTGCCCATTTCCATTTCAATGTAAATGCCTCTTAAATGATATCCTTAAGATTAGTTTTTGCACGTATGGTTTTATTACTCAAACGGTTTCTCCTAGATACATTGAGCATACTTCTTTCCATAGCGCGCTGTGCAATTTGTATTTGTGTTATCTGTGTTTTGTTTAGGGCCCATGTTTGACATCCATAGATTAAGAACGGTGTAACACAGGTGTCAAATACTTTTTGTTTTTAAACAAAAGGGTATTTCATTGTTTTTCAAAATAAATTTTAACGACCAATATTTTTTCCAGCCAATTGAAATTATTCTATTGATTTCTTTTTGTTGCCTTTTCTGGAAAGATATTAGCTGTCCTAGGTACACGTAGTCTTTCACTCAACCCATTTCACAATTATTAATACAAATAGGCACCTCTGTTTTATTAGACATTAATTTAGATTTTTGAAAGTTCAATTTCAGCCCAGCGATCGCAGCTTCAACGGTAAATTCTTTTATCATCGACTTTAGTTCGTCTACTGAAGATGCTATTATTACTACGTCGTCTGCAAAACGTAAATTATTGAAATATTTAGCGTTTATTTTGATACCTTGGTTAGACCAGTTTATATTTCTGAAAATTGACTCTAATGCGGCATTAAATATAATCGGGGACAGCGGATCACCCTGCTTTACACCTCTCTTCAGTGGAAAATTTGGACCATGCGATTCTAAGGTTATTCTCGCTTCGCTGTTGTTATATATATTTTTTAATATTTTTACATAGCCTTCATCAATACCCTGCTCTAATAGTGCTTTAACTAAGTATGAATGGATTATTGAATCGAAAGCTTTTGAAATATCGATAAATGCTAAATATACGTCAATATTGTATTCTGTGCTTTTTTCAACAAGCTGGTTTAGTGTGTGTAAATGATCTATAGTACTGTATCCTTTTCTAAAACCAGCTTGTTCTACCGGTTGATTTTCGTTTAAGGTAGATGTCATTCTGTTACATAGGAGCTTCATAAAAACTTTATAGATATTTGATGATAGACAGAGAGGTCTGTAGTTATTAATATCATTTAATTTTCCTTTTTTATGTAACAGAACCATATCAGAACGCAACCATTGCTGAGGTATTTTTCCGGTTTGCAAAACAGCATTGTAAAGTTTCAGCAACGGTATCAACAATATATCACTTGCATATTTTAAGCATTCATTAGCGATACCATCAGAACCCGGAGTTTTATTATTTCGTAAGTTTTTCAGTACTACTCTAATTTCTGATGGTATAAAATTGAGGTTATTCATATTTTTAAAATTAGTAATGCACATTCCCAAATTATCTATTGGCGTTTCATATATATTTTTGAAAAATAGCGTAGCCGTCATTACAATTTCAGCTCTACTGTGCGTTCTTTTATTATCAGTCGTTAATTCTGTAATCCACTTTTTTCCTGTAGTTAATGATTTTCTAATTTGTTTAATAGATCCTGAATCATTTAATATGTTTTCAACTATATTAGTATTAAAATTTCTAATGTCTTTTTTAATATTCTTATTCACTAATTTTTTAGTTTCTACATATTCTATCTTTTCTTCTGGCCTTTTTTCCGGAATTTTCTCCGAAAAATTAGACTTATACAGTCTATACGATAAGAGCTGCGAGAGGCGAGACCAGGGGCGCTATCCGTTTTCGGACCCGTAGAACACGATTATGTAAAAAAAAAAGATGTCTGATATATATATATATATATATATATATATATATATATATATATATATATATATATATATATATATATATATATATTTTCCCGCAACCTTTTAATATGTGTAGGGCCCCCCTATGGAAGTTAAGAGATGAAATTTGGTAAGTGGGGCTTATTCCGATGCACAACAATACTATCAAAGTGGGGTCAAATTTTGGGCAAATTTTTTTTCGGACCCGACCTTTAAGGGGGTGGTGGGGGGCGCAAAAGCAATAAAACTTTTCCAAACCGGTTTTAAATAATGTTTCGGTCAATTATCTACAACATATCCAAAATTCAGCTTCCTAGGATGATATGGTGGGAGTAGAGGGGGGAAAAACGATTTTCGCTGGATCTAACAGGTCCCCAGCCCCCCAGAATTAACGTAGAGGGTTGAAATTTGGTGTGTTGATAAAGTTCGTACCTAGGTTGTGCTTTTTGGAGGTTTTAATATTTTACCCCCACCCCCCTCATTTTTAAGCTACAATTTCATGCATTTTCGACGTTTTCGAAGTTTGTACCACTCGCACAGGTCACCCGAATAAACCTAGAGGGCTGAAATTTTGTATTCGGATTGAGTTAGTATCAAGGGGGTGCCTTTTGGGGGTCTCGACTTTTAACCCCTACCCCCACCATTTTTATACCCAAAAGAACATGATTTTTCTTGTTTTTTAACAGTTTCGTTCGGGTCAAAATCTCCCCAAATAAACCTAGAGGGCTGAAATTTGGTGTACAGGTTAAGCTAATAGTCAGACACTGTTTTTTGGAGGTTTCAACTTTTAACCCTTACCCCCACGATTTTTACGCCAATATTTCCTTAATTTTTTTGCTTGTTTTCTAACACGTCTAGAGACTCCATAAGGAAACCTAGAGGGCTGAAATTTTGTACGTGTATTCAGTTGGTATCCAGCTAGTACCTTGTAGGGAGTCCACATCACTTTTCCCCCCACTTCTCCCATTTTTACATCGGAATTGAATGCTATTGTTAAATGTGTTTTAAAAGCAAGTTTTTTATTCTAAATACAAGTAGGCGAATAGTAATTTTAAAAAATTTAAAAAAAAGTGAACTTACTTTTATGACAAATGAAATACATACATATTAAGTAATTTAAAAATGTTATTAAAGTCACTGTTTATTTATAAATTAGGAATTTTGGATTTTTAGTATTTATAAAATAGAAATTTTGGATTTTTTTGGAAAGAAAAAATATCTTTATAAAGGCCTTCCAGTTTACTATTTAAGGTCCTTTTTTAATTTTTAAAACTAAAACATAAAGGCAATTAGCGGATAAACATGGGCAGGAATGTCCTCGTACGAATTGTGTTGGCTTTTTTTCTGCTACCTGTTTTCGGCACAAAATTGAAATTTACTGAGATACAGCCCTTAAATACTTAAAACGTTTTTTTAAAGCCTCGATCAGCCGAACACTCATCACCAGTTTTGAAACCAACAAAATGACAATTCGGTTGTAGACTGTCAATCACATTTCGCTTGTAGACATTCAATACCGAAGATGAAGGGGAAAATTCGACTACCGTGATGGGGCCCCGCTGCTCACGGCGTTTTTTTTTTAATAATCTTAAGTTTTTCACGTTTTTCTATCAAACTTTTAGTAAAGTTACTAATTTTTTGTTTGGTGTTTGTGCAATAATTTACATTCAGGTTAAGTTTGCTATATGCTTTATTAATACTATTTTCTATCATTGTATGTATTTTTTCACTATCACTATTATTCCACTCCATTATTGACTCTAATTCCTGTGATAGTGTGCTACGCATGCTACGATATTCGTTAATTAAATTTTGTGCTCTGAATATAAGTGATTTACTTTTAGTGCTATTTATAAAGGAGCGTTTTTTAGTCGAATCTTCTCCGAAAAATTAGACTTATACAGTCTATACGATAAGAGCTGCGAGAGGCGAGAGTAGGGGCGCTATCCGTTTTCGGACTCGTAGAACACGAATATGTAGAAAAAAAAATGTCTGATATATATATATATATATATATATATATATATATATATATATATATATATATATATATATATATATTCCCGCCACCTTTTAATTTGTGTAGGGCCCCCCTATGGAAGTTAAGAGATGAAATTTGGTAAATGGGGCTCATTTTCGAGGCACCTCATACTATCAAAGTGGGGTCAAATTTTGGGCAAATTTTTTTTCTGACCCGACCTTTAAGGGGTGGTGGGGGGCGGAAAAGCAATAAAACTTTTCCAAACCGGTTTTAAATAATGTTTCGGTCAATTATCTACAACATATCCAAAATTCAGCTTCCTAGGATGATATGGTGGGAGTAGAGGGGGGAAAAACGATTTTCGCTGGATCTAACAGGCCCCCAGCCCCCCAGAATTAACGTAGAGGGTTGAAATTTGGTGAGTTGATAAAGTCCGTACCTAGGTTGTGCTTTTTGGAGGTTTTAATATTTTACCCCCACCCCCCTCATTTTTAAGCTACCATTTCATGCATTTTCGACGTTTTCGAAGTTTGTACCACTCGCACAGGTCACCCGAATAAACCTAGAGGGCTGAAATTTTGTATTCGGATTGAGTTGGTATCAAGGGGGTGCCTTTTGGGGGTCTCGACTTTTAACCCCTACCCCCACCATTTTTATACCCAAAAGAACATGATTTTTCTTGTTTTTTAACAGTTTCGTTCGGGTCAAAATCTCCCCAAATAAACCTAGAGGGCTGAAATTTTGTGTACAGGTTAAGCTAATAGCCAGACACTGTTTTTTGCAGGTTTCAACTTTTAACCCTTACCCCCACGATTTTTACGCCAATATTTCCTTAATTTTTTTGCTTGTTTTCTAACACGTCTAGAGACTCCATAAGGAAACCTAGAGGGCTGAAATTTTGTACGTGTATTCAGTTAGTATCAAAATTTAAAAAAAGTGAACTTACTTAAATTTTTTAAAATTACTATTCGCCTACTTGTATTTAGAATAAACATAATGCTTTTAAAACACATTTAACAATAGCATTCAATTCCGATGTAAAAATGGGAGAAGTGGGGGGAAAAGTGATGTGGACTCCCTACAAGGTACTAGCTGGATACTAACTGAATACACGTACAAAATTTCAGCCCTCTAGGTTTCCTTATGGAGTCTCTAGACGTGTTAGAATACAAGCAAAAAAATTAAGGAAATATTGGCGTAAAAATCGTGGGGGTAAGGGTTAAAAGTTGAAACCTCCAAAAAACAGTGTCTGGCTATTAGCTTAACCTGTACACCAAATTTCAGCCCTCTAGGTTTATTTGGGGAGATTTTGACCCGAACGAAACTGTTAAAAAACAAGAAAAATCATGTTCTTTTGGGTATAAAAATGGTGGGGGTAGGGGTTAAAAGTCGAGACCCCCAAAAGGCACCCCCTTGATACTAACTCAATCCGAATACAAAATTTCAGCCCTCTAGGTTTATTCGGGTGACCTGTGCGAGTGGTACAAAACTTCGAAAACGTCGAAAATGCATGAAATTGTAGCTTAAAAATGAGGGGGGTGGGGGTAAAATATTAAAACCTCCAAAAAGCACAACCTAGGTACGAACTTTATCAACACACCAAATTTCAACCCTCTACGTTAATTCTGGGGGGCTGAGGGCCTGTTAGATCCAGCGAAAATCGCTTTTCCCCCCTCTACTCCCACCATATCATCCTAGGAAGCTGAATTTTGGATATGTTGTAGATAATTGACCGAAACATTATTTAAAACCGGTTTGGAAAAGTTTTATTGCTTTTCCGCCCCCCACCACCCCCTTAAAGGTCGGGTCAGAAAAAAAATTTGCCCAAAATTTGACCCCACTTTGATAGTATGAGGTGCCTCGAAAATGGGCCCCATTTACCAAATTTTATCTCTTAACTTCCATAGGGGGGCCCTACACAAATTAAAAGGTGGCGGGAATATATATATATATATATATATATATATATATATATATATATATATATATATATATATATATATATATATATATATATATATATATATATCAGACATTTTTTTTCTACATATTCGTGTTCTACGGGTCCGAAAACGGATAGCGCCCCTACTCTCGCCTCTCGCAGCTCTTATCGTATAGACTGTATAAGTCTAATTTTTCGGAGAAAATTCGACAAAAAAGTGAACTTATTTTTATGACAAATGAAATACATACATATTAAGTAATTTAAAAATGTTATTAAAGTCACTGTTTATTTATAAATTAGGAATTTTGGATTTTTAGTATTTATAAAATAGAAATTTTGGATTTTTTTGGAAAGAAAAAATATCTTTATAAAGGCCTTCCAGTTTACTATTTAAGGTCCTTTTTTAATATTTAAAACTAAAACATAAAGGCAATTAGCGGATAAACATGGGCAGGAATGTCCTCGTACGAATTGTGTTGGTTTTTTTTCTGCTACCTGTTTTCGACACAAAATTGAAATTTACTGAGATACAGCCCTTAAATACTTAAAACCTTTTTTTAAAGCCTCGATCAGCCGAACACTCATCACCAGTTTTGAAACCAACAAAATGACAATTTGGTTGTAGACTTTCAATCACATTTCGCTTGTAGACATTCAATACCGAAGATGAAGGGGAAAATTCGACTACCGTGATGGGGCCCCGCTGCTCACGGCGTTTTTTATACTACAATTTAGTTTTATTTTAGCTAACAGTAGTGTATGATCGCTGTTAAATTTGAATGAACTACTTACGTTATAATCAATAAACATATTTCTATTCTTAGCGATAATATAATCGATTTCATTTTTAGTTATTCCATCTGGACTAATCCATGTCCACTTTTTACCAGATCTTTTTTTAAAGAAAGAATTTATTATTTTGAGTTCATTAGCTTGACAAAATCGTAACAATTTTTGACCCCTACTGTTTCTATTACCATAACAATATGGTCCTATTGTCAAGTTTTCGTCTATAGTACGTTTTCCTATCTGGCTATTTAGATCACCTATAATTATCAGTTCACCTTTTATGTACTGATTACTGGCTAATATATTGGTAAGAGTTTCGTAAAAATCATCGATTTAGGCTTCTTCAGAAGTGCTAGTTGGTGCATAGACTTGAATAATGATAGCAATTCATTCTGATATACCTATAAACGAAATTATCTTACTTTTAAGAGAACCCTTAACCAAAAATCCAACGCCTTTCTGTCCTTTAGTAGAGCCAAAATTATAATAGATATAGCCACTTTGTCGTTCAATTAATTGTTCCCACCCCCTTTTAGTTTCAGAAATCCCTAGGATATCTAAGTTTATATCCTTTAAAGCATTTTCGAGTTCAATAATCCTAGATTCATCTTTCAAAGTTCTAACATTCAAAGTACCAATATTAAGTAAATTATTATGTTTATTCAAGTATTGTTTTGGAAATTCCTGGAGGTTTTGGTCAATATTACCCTTGATGACCGGCCGTTCTGGGTAATTTAAAATTTGTTTTGTATCGCTTAAATTCCTTAAATTCCTTATTAGTTGCCGGGTCGTTGCATTTTTGGGTACAGCTTCATATTTACATCATTCATGTCTATGTTCAGATACTGATAATTCTGAGTCACTTAAGTTAGATCCTGATGTGGTACCTGCAAAATAATTATCAATTTTACTATTTTTAAACAAAGAATTATTACTATTTATTGTTTTATGTCTCTTCATTCGTGACGTTGATTTAGTCTCGGAAGTATTTGGTCTAGAAATGGGCGTCTGTGTCGATAATACCATTTTTGGTGATGCCGATGGTTGACGCTTCAGTTCATTTGTTTTTTCAACTTTGGATTCGTTGTTATTTTTTTTAATGATAAGTTTGTCATATCTAAGTGTTGCATAATTGCCTCGCTTTTGCTCTTCAATTTGCTGAATACGCAGTTCTTTACGAATTTGTAACACTTTTATTGGAAAGTCTTCAGTTATATATATATTCTTCTCCGGAATTTTAGTTTTGTTTTTCAGAATTTCCAGTTTCTTACGCCACGAAATTAAACCAACAACGACTGGTCTGACTTTTGTGTCTGACGGGCTACCAATTCTTCGTACAAAATCCAAATGATCTTCATTTATTTCAGTTGTATTTCGCAGTATGGTTAATATTAATTGTTCTAATTCACCCCCCTACTGGAAAAAAATCATAAAATATCATAAAAAAATATATTTTATGATATTTTATGGGATTTAGGATGTGTATTTGTCCAAGGGAATGCCCGTAAATACTCATAAAAATGATATTTTTTAACTCTATGGGATCTTATGAGTGGTATTAGCTCCCTATGGAATCTCATTACATTGTAAGTAAAAATGTTGAAATATATGAGTAATAACCGGTGAAAAGTTAAACTTATGAGAGCGTATGAGCTTGTATTAGAATCAAAAATATTTACGAGTATGTATCAGTAGAATATAACGTAACGAAAAAACAATCCAAAAATCTCAAAATTATATTCTCTTAACAAAAATAATTAGAATTCTAATTAATAATTTTTATTAGTGGTCGTATGTATTAATTTCTGTTAACAAAAAATACTTTTAAGGTTTTTGTAATGATTTTCCGTTTCGTTTGAATGTTTTACTGATACATTCTCATAAATATTTTTGATCCCAACAAAAGCCCATGCACAATATTTTCCCACAAATTTCACTTTTCACCGATTATTTTACTCATACACATCAACGTCTTTAGTTATAATATCTCATAGCGGTACTCTGCTCAATTTTCTTGTCAATTTTAATACTAATTGCTTTTTGTTGTTGAAGCGTTTGCCTTGTATTCAAATTTCATTTACATACATATTTTAACAATTTTTAACTCAACCGAGCCCAGAATTTTCATATAAACAAAAATCTTATTGCAAAAAGAATAAAAATCAAACTATAATTTATCCCGAGAAAATTTTAAGCGCAAGGTGATACACAGATTAAGCAAAATTTTTAGCACTAATTCTTTAGTTAAAAAATCATACGGCATACCCGGCATACAGTAGATAACAAATAGTCGGTTGAGTTTAACTGCGTTTGTTGTATAATAATATGTATAAGGTATAAGTAAATACATACATATAATTTATTCTAGTTTTAACTTGCTTAACTGACGACTATAGCGAATATGTAAAGACACATCTACACATACATAATAAATTGTTAAGTATAACACTAAAAATAATGTTTAATAATAACTTAAAGCATAAACAACCTATTAAGCATTGAAGTTAAATTTAGCATTAAAGTAAACAAGTATAACTAAATTTTGTTTATGTATTTTGAGTTAATTTTGTGGGTTTGATCAATCACTTGATACATACGTTTGATCAATGAACAATTTATTAACGCCGCATTTTAACGAATTGTGTCGTTAGTCCATAGTCATTTTTAAGCACTTTTTTTAAAATATTATTTGTTCCCTCTGTTTAAAAATATTTTATATTTTTCAAAATATCGAAGTGGACAGAAGACATCTCATTTAGGTTTATTCAAAAATATTTGAAGACATGAGTGGATGAAGGTGTTATGTAACATTTTTTTTATAATTTTACAGTAGAAGCGTTTGAAAGTTTTTATTTACATATACTTCCCATGCAATAGCACATGTTTATTATTGAATTTCTACAAAACTATTGGACGTAATGAAACCAAATTGTAATATATGATACTTCAGCATAGAATATTTCAAAATTTGGCAAAAAATGAATTTTTGAAAAAAATGAATTTTTGAAAAAAATTGTTACATAACACCTTCATCCACTTATGTCTTCATTTGAAGATTATATAATGAAATTCCAAAATCATTATAGAAATACGCTGTTACTCCGCCCAACTTCTTAATACAAAAATTAAATTTTCGAATACGAAAACAAAGTAAATAGCTAAATTGTACAGTACTTGTAAACACCTGATCAATCGAAATTAAATTATACATTGTTAAAATTTAGTTGATCTCTTAATAATCTGATACGTGTAAATAAGTCTTTACGCATACCACTCTTCTAAACATATAAACACCATTAGAGCGCAAGCGCAATCAAAATACTTAATATACCAAAATATATTTTATAAGATTTTATAATTTAAGTCACACATTTGTTAACCACATAAAAGTAGGATGATCTTCTATCAGATTAAGGATGTGTATTTGTCCAAGGGATTGCCACCTAATTCTCATAAAAATTCAGTTAGAGTATTGCCCATCGTTTCTCATAAATTGCTAATGATTTCTTATGAGCTTATTCTACTCCAACTTTTGTTATAAAATCTCATAGAAATACTTATTGTTCTTTAATTCGCAAACTCTCATAAAATCTCATAGACAATTGAAATTAATTACTTTTCTCATAGGATCTTATAAAAAAGATAAAAAATGTTTTTATCAGAATCTATGAACTACTAAAGTACTGATAAAATATCATAAAATATTCGAGGGAAAATATTTTCATGCTCATAAATATACCAGTAAATCATACAATCTTATAAAATAAACATTTTTTTTAATGATATTTTGTGAGACCTTTCCAGCAGGGCCATATTCTTATCAACTTCACTCACTCCATGTATAATAATGTTTTTACGGCGAATGTCTGTTTCTATATTATCCAGTCGTTTCTCATGTTCATTTTGAATTTGTTCAATATAGTATTTTGTTTAATCTGAATAAGTTCAAATTGTTTATTCAAACTATTTATAATCGTTTCTGCGATAGTTTTTGTTTGTTCAATCGCATTATTTTTTAGATCTTTTATTTTACACTTTAGATCTTTAATTATATTTAGAAATTCTTCTGAATTCATTTTAAATGCTTGTACTAAAAGTACTAAAGACAAATTTGAATTTCATAAACTGACAGTTTAAAGATTTAAAAAAATTTATATAAATTAGTAATAGTTACAGTCTCTTAAATTAGACATGCACATTAATTTACACTGATTTTACAAATGTAGTTAGCTGACATGTCCATACACTTATACTGTAAGTGAAATATTGTTTACCTTATTTTATTTAATTTGTACACAATATGGCTAATTAATACCTGTTTATCAATCTCACTTCTTAGATCAGTATATTACAGTAAAAATAAGTTATTCCGATTGATAAAACGCACTTCAGTTTATACAAAATGTTATTTCTGTTATTAATCGAATGTTTAGCGTATTTTTATGTGTATATTTTCCACAAATAAATCGAATAAAAAAAAAATTAATAAAAATAGAGCATAAAAATATTAAGTAAAAATCTGAAATCTGGGGAAAGGTAAATTAAGGTAAAAATAAAATTCTTTGAGTTGCTTAAAGAGTGAGCATGAAATTTTATTTAGATCTTTGCACTCTCAGGGGATTCTGGGTTCGAGGAAGATGAAGATCAGACTTAGCATGTTACATAAAAATTAATATATTTATCAATTATCAGTCAGTTTAATAGACATAATATAAAAATTGTTTTGAACCTTTAAAATAGTTAACAATAAATTTGATTTTACAATTTTGTTGTTTGATTAGAGAAAGTAAAAAATTTAAATATTTAGCAATCATGAAATTTACTATGTGACACAAAATTAGTTAAATGGCAGTATAACGTAACGTAAGAAAAAAAAATTATAAAAAATAGAAAAGATAGGCACACGCGGGATTAACCAATTTTATGCAACGTACAAGATAAATTATACTAGAAAAAGAATTCAAAGCAAGTTACGTAAGTATTTAATTCACATACAAGACCGGTTAAAACCTGACAGACAGTAAGCACATAAGTAAATTTTATGAAAAACCAATAAAAAGTAAAAAAAGATAACTAAATAACATTATAAAGAAATGTACGAACGTAACAAGAATAAGCAAGGTATAGAAAATACAGATTATAGCAAATATTAGCCAATATAAAAAAACCAATATAAAAAAGCCAGTGTTAAATCAATTTACAAAACAAAATTAGTTCTAGTTTGAATTAAATGTGGTTTTTGATTAAAAATTGTTCATTTTGTAAGTTCCAAAAAACGAAATGATTTAAATAACAGTTCAACACGATTAGAATTGGGTAGTACAAGTTGACACAAGTTAGTCTAGCCATCACTCGCATGAAATTTTTCACAGACAAAAGAATCGTGAAGATCAAAGTTGACTTATCTGAAATTTGCTGAAGATAATTTATGTTTGCTGGTATAATATCGGCACTAATTCTTATGGAAATTGGACAGCTGTACGGTCAACACTCTTGATAAAAACTTAAATTCCATACGAAATAACATCACTTCATGTTGAATCGGATGTAGTTTACAGAAACCGTCCATTTAATTAAAAACAACTTCACAAAAATGTTAATCATTAACAACAATTGAAAGTAGAAATATTAATTTTTAATTGCTTACCTTGTCAATTAATCTGGGAGTTGTGCACAGATAAGAAATTTGAATCAAAAAGGTCATCAAATGACAAGTAAAAGTCTATATATATGAGGGGTGTCAAACCATAACGTTGTAAGTGCCAAAAAAATAAGTTTTCAGTAGAGACAAAAAACCGTTTTAATTAAGAAATAACAAACGAATGAATGCGTACAATATTTATTATTAAACTTTCATTTAATACACATAATTAACATACAAATTTGTAATAATCCAAAAAACAGAAATAATTTTAATATTAATTTAAAAAAACTGAAAACAACAAAAGTGCCATTATTTATGCAAGTCATAACGTTGTAAGTGTATCTTTACTTGCACTTATCAAATTAAACTTGTAAGATATTTGTTTTATGAACTTTTCATAAAACAATTTATTTTCTCCTGATAAATAAGGCAACATGGCACGAATGTCCTTCTTCTTCTCAGCAGCTAAAGATACAGGTGCTCCCTTCGTCTCAATTTCCAAGTCCTTAAAATTCATCTTTGTGACTTCAGGTTTCAACAGTGAAATTTTTTATCCATTGGGAAAAGTCACTGTAACTTTCTTTGTATAAATTACACTAAAATTTTCAGATGTTACTCGAGTAGCATGGCTAGGCCGGTTCTGTGACACCGCAAAACTAAGCAACTTGAACCCTTTTGCCAATGGTTGAAATCGTGTGACTTTACGGTAGTACACATTCCGAACTGATGAGTCATCAAACTATATCGATGTGCAAAACTTGACCTTTGACCCGGCACGTACCGAGTATATGTATTTAAAATTTGTTGTTGACATTTGACCCCAACACTCGCTCATACTGTTGGCCTGGAAATTCCTAAGAGGTGAGTCATCACCAGCAACCAAATTAATTTATGTTAACCCATTATGCGTCAACACAATTTAGTTATTACCCGCCATAGTTTTTGAATACAAACCTAACGCATGCGCAGATCGAATTTAAGTACACGACGCATGCGCAGACAGAATTTTAGAACCCGACGCATGCGCAGACTGAATTTTAGGTTACAAATTGATAAATGGGGTACACTACCACGTCAAAAACGTGGGGTTACCCTAACTCGGGGGTGGCCCCAAACTTTTGACACCGTACTGTACTTAAATTTTTGGTACACTGCCGTGTCAAAAGTGGGGGCCCCCTGGGCAAAAAGTTGTCCGATCACTTTTTGAAGCGTACTGTACGTGCAAACCTTAACCTCAACACGCGCTTGCCTTAATTGCATCATCTTAAACGAACTACCGCGTCAAAAATGTGGGATTACCCTAACCCAAGGGGTGGCCCCAAACTTTTGACACCGTACTGTACTTAAATTTTTGGTACACTGCCGTGTCAAAAGTGCGGACCCCCCTGACCAAAAAGGTATCCGATCACTTTTTGAAGTGTACTGTGCTTATTACGTGTAAACCTTGAACCTCACTTAATTGCGTCATCTTAAACGAAAATTGGGAGGCCGCTAAATTTTGTGGGGGCACTGTACCAAGTGCTAAATTTTAAAATCAGACTCCGGGGTCCAGATTTCTGACCGCTACTGTACTGTAAATCGAGTGTCTACTGTACTTTTCAACAAGTTTACGCCTGTTTTCAGCAAAGTCAGCACTTTTTTGATTTGTTTATTTATATAAGTTTTAATTTAAAAAAATGTTTATTTAAGATTTTGATGACTCAGCAATTTCTTTGTTTGATTTCAAATACGAAATAGTTTTCTTGGAATTTTTAATTTATGGCCTGATTGTTGAATTATAATTATAGTATGATTCATACAAGCGGGGATTTTTGTTATATTTGTTTATTTATATAATAATTTTGGATCATGTAATAATTTTAAAATTGTTTATTTAAGATTGGGAGACCGCTAAATTTTGTGGGGGCACCGTACCAAGCGCTAGCCGCAATCATGACTTCAGACTCCAGACTCCAGAGTCCAGATTTCTGACCGCTACTGTACTGCCGGAAATTTGGGTGTCAATTGTACTGCATAATATTTTTATATATAATTAACCTTGAAAAACTTATTAGCTTTAGAATTTTATCAGCGTAAAATAAGTTTGTTTTAGCTGAATGTTTATTTTAACAGACCTTGAAAGCACATTGTAAAACATCATTTAAGAATTTTAGTATAACACAGAACTATTCACCGCATAATTTATAAATCAAATGAAAATTATATTAATACCTACACACCTGTATATTATGTATAAACCCTGTATATTAATAATAATATGTAGTATTCTATTTCTAATTTACGATTAGACGGAATCTAATTATAAAATAATTTATAAATATTGCAAAAATTTGTTTAATCAGCAAAATCAATGTATATCATTTTAATACTGATACACATTTATATTACGGTATAATAGTATTGTATTTATTCATATTTTAAACAGAATAAAAGTTCAATTTTCGGTTTTAAATTACTATAAACACGTTGCTTAATATAAAAATGATAACAGCATTTAGTTTTGCTAAATTTTTATAGATTAGTATCTATATTAGAGAATTCACATGTAAAATCATGTATATAACAGGAGTATATTTAATATTTTTAATGAATGTTTTCTTATACAGGGTGTATCATGAAATATGCTTTTCAATTAGAATAATAAATTTCATAAGATTTTTGTCAATACTTTTATAGGTTAACGAAAGTAACTTCTTGCTTTAAAAAATAGGGGAATTTAGGGTAATAATTAAATAAAACGCACATAATTTTTTTTTAAATTTTATTTATAGAATATGTATACAGAAATTAAATTGCTTAAATCTATATATTACATAAAATCTACTTATTTTCCATATAAAAATTTTTTAAAAGAATACAATTTTCTAAAGAACAAATTTTGTCAGAATGAAGCATACAACGTCTTGAATAATATTCATCTCGCAGATTGGAAATCTTCGGTACATCAAATATTTCCTCCAAATTCAAAATCCACGGCTGGTTTTCGGTACCATCAAACAAATTTGAAATCCATTTCTTCTTTTCACCGCCCTTGAAACTTCTTTAATATAGGTTTCAATATGGAATGAAGTTTTTTGTACGGAATAAATCCATATGACCAAGGTATCCCATGCCAATTTCGGCAAAGCCAACGTGCAGCAACCCGTTCATATTTCTTCGGCAACTCGTTGAAATCAAACGGTGCGTCGAATATAAGATGTAATATTTCATCCGAATTTTCCGCAACGACACCAACTTCTTTAAAATAAAATTGGTTGTTAGCTCCTTGATAGCCTTGTATGTCAAGAAACGCCATTTTTTATCGCCGCCCTAGAACTGAATTTACTCACACAATCCACAACTTTATATAAAATAATTAAAATTGGTGAGGATAGTTAATTTGTGGGATGTATCCGAAAAAGGATACTAATAGCTATTGCTAATTGACCATCAAATTACAAACTGTTAATAATATTTAGCACATTGGTGCGTACCATGTTCTTTTCACTTTAAGACCTAGTGATTTAAGGAATGCTAAATTTTCGGGTGAAATGTGTTGTCGCTTAAAAGTTTTACGTTTAATGATCTTAGGTTTCGAAAGTCCTTTGCTAGGTTGTTTAGCGATGGACTGCTCTGAATTGTAAATTATCATGGTTCGAAATGCAATTCTTTTACCACGAAATTGTTTTTTCAGCGAAAGTGATGTTAACTCTTTGACAACCACCGGTAAATTGACAATATTTTGTGTAAGTTTAACTAATTTATACCCTTTAACCATGATAATGTGTGTGAGCCCTTTAACCATGATAAGGTGTATGAGCTCTTTAACCATGATAAGGTGTATGAGTCACTCAGGGGGCAAAATAAGTGACTCCGGGGGCAAAATGAGTCACTCCGGGAGCAAAATGAGTCACTCCGGGAGTAAAATGAGTCATTCCGGGAGCAAAATGAGTCACTCCGGGAGCAAAATGAGTCACTTCGGGAACAGAATTAGTCACTCCGGGAGCAAGATGAGTAACTCCGGGAGCAAAATGAGTCACTCGGGGAACAAAATGAGTCATTCCGGGAGCAAAATGAGTCACTCCGGGAGCAAAATGAGTCACTTCGGGAGCAAAATGAGTCACTTCGGGAGCAAAATAAGTAACTCTGGGAGCAAAATGAGTCACTCCGGGAGCAAAATTAGTCACTCCGGGAGCAAAATGAGTCACTTCGGGAGCAAAATGAGTCACTTCGGGAGCGAAATGAGTAACTTCGGGAGCAAAATGAGTCACTCCGGGAGCAAAATTAGTCACTCCGGGAACAAAATGAGTCACTTCGGGAGCAAAATGAGTCACTTCGGGAGCAAAATAAGTAACTCTGGGAGCAAAATGAGTCACTCCGGGAGCAAAATGAGTCACCCGGGAGCAAAATTAGTCACTCCGGGAGCAAAATGAGTCACTCCGGGAGCAAAATTAGTCACTCCGGGAGCAAAATGAGTCACTACGGGAGCAAAATGAGTCACCCGTTGGAGTCAAATGAGTAGCCCGGTGAAGCAAATGAGCTAAGTATATATATGAAATTGTCTGAACCGGAATCAATGGACTGGAATAAAATGGATATTTCAATTGGTGAATTGTTCAAACGTGAACCAATGCTACTGAACGAACTGACTTTGGAAACATTTCTTCAAATCTACAAGTGGATCAGTTTGAATGTGCTGAAAAGTTATGGTGCGAAAATCATACAACGCGCCTGGATTTGGTTACCATCCGATTATCGAGCCATGTTTAAAGAATGTGAATCATGTTTTGAACATTATAATCGACCATGGCCACAAGATCATATTGATGGACCACCTGGTTTGAAAATTCGCTGTGAAATGTGCAAGAGTTGCGTGAAAATGGAGGAAAACTTTCAACCGCCCGTTGGTGAACCATTGACATTTGCAACACGGATTTCACACGTTGAAGACATATTTCTGACTCATCCTTATTTGTATACAAAAGTCAGAAATTTCGATATGTTATTATACTTAACAAAACAACTATTGAAATATGATATTTGGGTGCAACATCTGTATGCATATATGATTCCCGAATATGCACAATGAATTTGTCAAGTATGGGATCAGTTACCTGAAAACATGAAACAGTTACGTTCGGGTGTTATGGAATATATAAACAAATCATACAATTTTTAACATTTATTTATTGTAAAAAAATATTTCATATACATTTATTGTAAAAAATATTTCATATACAAAACATTTATTGTAAAAAATATTACATATACATTTATTGTGAAAATATTTTGTATTCATACTTATATTTTAAAAATAAAGAACAATAATTATTTACATATATGTGTTATTTATTTGGAAAAAAAGCCTTTTTATCTTACAGGGTTAAAAAATATAAAAATAAAATATACAATTCAATGAGGGATAACTGCTGCTTCTTATACGGTTATGTTTTTCAAAATTCAGTAAATTCTTAGTGTGGATAATCAATTAAGCATCATCATCATCATTATCATCACCATAATCGCTAGCATCTTCTTTATCAGTTTCGTCCAGATAATCACCTAGTGGCTCAATAACATCAGCCTTTTGAAGTTCGCGAAGTATAGAGAATATTTCCCGACCAACAGTAGTTTCTTTTAAAGCATTTAACTCTTTGATTAAATCTTCTCGATCGTAAACGTTAAACAACAACATATTTTTATTTTCCTCTAAACTTCGAATAATATTGAGTATTTTTTCACCAGTCTCTGAAGTCTCGTATAAACGTTGTAAGTCATCTATTAAAGTATTAGGATTATGCCAGTATTTTATTTTTTTCGATTGTATGTTAACATTTCTAGACTCTCTCAAGTTGTCTTGCTTAAAATGCTTAGCTAAGGTCCCGTTTTCAACATTTTCATTTGAAGCTATATGACGTTTTAGGCTTATTGGTTTAACCGAATTGACAATTTTCGCTTCATTTTCCGAGTCAACGCTTCGAACCTCTTTTAACATTATAATATCTAAAGCAGTTCCTAAAAGTTTAGTTAGTTGTGAAGAGGAGGTTGTTTCATTGCAATTGTTATTAATTGGTGTTAAGTGATTTCCTTGCTTACTTTCATTAGACGAACTATCTTTCTCGTTTTCAGATTGACGACGGTTTTCTCCTTTTTTCAAAGAGTTAAATTTGGTTTGAATGGCTTCAGTTGCAGCAGCTATCCCCTTTTTTAGTCAAACGGATTCAAGATTGCGTCAGAGTAATCAATATCATGCTGTAGTTGAGATGTATTTTCATATGCAAATACATGCATATGAACTGCTCGTCAAATATTTTTAAATTGATAATATGTGAAACTTTAATAATAAATTTTAATATTGAATGTGAAGAAAATGTATTCAGTAGAGGAACATCCTTAATAAAATCATCAATTTTAAATTTTTGATTTTCAAAAGGTATATTATTTGTAGAATGGTTACTTAACTGGCCAATCAGTTGTTGAATCATCGACTGTTGTTTTTCAATCAGATTAGAGAAGGTGTTTACTAAGTCCAATTGTTGATGACCTTGGGTTACGTAAGGCTGAGTAACATCCTGTTGACTAGTTAAAAACTGGTGGGCACTTGTTGGATCTTGAACCGTTGGTTTAGCGGACGGTCCAGCTACCACTTGTTGAGCAAAACCTCTGAATTCTGGAGAACCTGGTGATGACGATATTGGTGAACGAAATTCATCCTTTCGAACCTTTTTTTTCTCCAGTTGAACATCAGGAATAGACTCATTCGACGAATGCGATTTCGGATGAGTTGACATTGTAAAATATTAGTATGCAACAAAATTTGAAAACAGAAAAAAAAATATATATATGCAACACTATTGTCAAAAATTCGCAAACAAGTATTTTAAAATATAAAAAAATTTGTATGAATAATTTGCAAACTGTTATGAAACTACCAAAATTCCATAAGCTCTGCTACCATTTGCAACAATGCTGTGAGTAGGTGCATAAAATTTACGGATATAAAACCCCAAATACCTGTTTGGCATAAGAAAACGAAAGGTTATTTCATCAAATTACACCGGATCTCACAACTTGTTACTGATAGAGATCTCAATCCCGGTATTAAAAGAAAATAAGGAGAATTTTATTTCGTTGATCGAAATCCCTGAAAGTTCCTGAAGGTGTAGAAAAATGAAAAGAAATGAAATTTTCAAAACAATAACAATTTATTATAAATCCAAAAAAAAGAAATGTTACAGAGTACACAGTGAAAAACTTATCTACAATCCTTCAAAAAAAATTGATAATGTTAATTTATTCTGAAATATTTAAAGCGGTTTCGATGACATGAAGCCACAATGCTGCAGTCATCGAAACAAAATTAATTGCTTCATAACAGTGTCAAAATAAATCGAAAATATTCGTTTACGAAATATATGAATTTACTGTATAATGAGTTAAATTGGAATCAAATACTTAACGCCAAAAAAAAATTAAATAAAGGAACGACACAATACGTTACCGTACCAAAAAAAATAAAATAAAATATAATGTCACTTAAACTGGTTTCCCCAGGTAAACGTACACAATAACAAAGGTTAAGAAAATTATTAATTACGTGTATACGTTTATATAAAGGTGGACTCCGCCACTGGGTGTGAAAGTGTGCGACATACGATGTTGTAAGAGAAATAAAATAAAAATAAATTTGACAACTTATTCGAAAAGTACAAGAATTTGTACACCAATTATCAATGAGAAAAAAGGTATTATAAATACACACAATTGATAATGGAAACAAATAAATGTCAATATAAATTCACAATTGAATAAATTCAATAACACTCACCCAAAATTGTGTGGTGTCAAAAGTGTTATTAAATTATTGAACTATTAATCAAAAAAAATAAGTTACAACATCGTAATATCGAAGCACCTTCACACCAAATTACCAATAATGGTATATTATAAGTACATTTATAAAAAAAACGTCTGTAAGAGCCTGAAGGGCTGATCAGACGAGGTAGCTATCGGATATGTTTTTCCGGCTAGCTATCACACCATACTACCTATGCTCAGCAGTTGTCTATCAAGCTGAACATCGGAGCTAAGGCGTGTGACGTATGTCGCAGGCGCATTACAAATTCTAGAAGGTAATAGAATGTACATACATAAATTATATAATTTTAAATAATCGAACAGCAGTGATTGTGGCAAATTGCTAACGTATTTAAGGTTTGTACAGATGCGTACTAATAATATAAAGGGCAATTTGCGACAACGCTGCAGCATATATGTTATATGTTTAATTAATTCTTGTTGTCGCATTCTTTCATTTGCGCATCTGACCGGCAATCTTATGATGGTTGGGCTGTAAAATTTTTGTACAGATTCTAATATGTATATCACTGTACACTGACTGACTGACAGACAACACACAGCCTAAACCGTTGGGTTTAGAAAAATGAAATTCTGCATAGGAGTTCTCTATGTAACATAAGTGAGGACTAACAAGTAAAGGTCTCGAGGCCGGACCTATCGATTTTGATGGAACTTTAATATCTTGTAGAACACTAAAAACTAAGTAACTCGTATTTTTTTTATCTACGGAAAAACTGATTGAAGGGGTGAAATCGCCCTTCAAAAATTGAGATAAAAATTTAATTTTTTAAATATCTCGAAAAGAGTAAGAGATAGAGCAAAAGTTTAAATTGGCGATATTGCTCTTTTTTAAGGAGTTATCTGTTGATATGCAATTTATTCAAATTACATCAACAGGGGTGGTTGGGGGTTAAAATTTAGGTGGTTAATTTTGCAAAAAAGGAATGAAAAATTAACAATATAAAAATTTTGTTTACGGATTTGAAATCTACGTCAAAAAATCTAATTGACCTGTTTTTGCTCAATGTCCTGATATTAAGTCTAGGGGTGCTTAACTAGGGGGTGACTGTGTCAAATAGTCGTACTATTTGGGTAGTTCAAAAAATTCTTCTTCATGGGAAATAGTTTAAGACAATTAGAATAACGTAGAAATAAAATTCTCGAATTCAAAATTCAGTTTGAGCAACATTGGAGAGGGGGTGACTCACTTTCTTAAATTATATACTAGTTTACATACACTCATTTTACATTACTCATTTTACTAGTTTACATACACTCATAATTCGCAACTCGAGGGACTCTTAAAATATTACGAATTATCGAGTGTTTGAAATATCAAATGGTTCAAAATGAATCAAAATGAATCAAAATGGACACTGTATTTAAAATCATTCAAAATGTACTTACAATCTTTCTGTCTCTTTCTCTCTGCAACTTTGTCGAGGGTTTGACGCCGATGAGTTCGAATTAACGCGTCGTTTTGCTACGTAGCAATGATTTTTCGAATTACCAAGTGCATAAAAATGTATTGATTTAGTTCGAAATATAAAGAGATCTTGTAGGCAACTCGTGATAACTTTGAATTATAGAGATGTTCGAACTATCGCAGGTTTGAATTAACGAGAGTCGACTGTATTAACACACTGACATTGGGTAATATCACAATAAGTGGTTCTATAATTGGACTATCCTATGTAAGGTTTTATTAGGTTTGTTTTTAAATGAATATTATAGTTTTCGTTATCGAAAATTATCCATACCGAAAACAACGATATTTTCAAAATGAATAGAAACCTAATAAAATCCTTATACGATAGTCCAACTTCAGAACCACTTATTGTGACATTATTTTGTGACATTATTACCCACTGTCAGTGTGTTAATAGTAAAAATTAGTGTATGTAAACTCGTATGTAATTTAAGAGAGTGGCTCACCCCCTCTCCAATGTCGCTCAAACTGAATTTTGAATTCGAGAATATCATTTCTACGTTATTCTAATTGCCTTAAACTATTTTCCATGAAGAAGAACTTCTAGAACTATCCAAATAGTACGACTATTCGACATAGTCACCCGCTAGTTAACTACCCCTAGACTTAATATTAGGACATTGGGAAAAAAAAGGTCAACTAGATTTTTTGACGTAGATTTCAAATCTGTAAACAAAATTTTTATATTGTTAATTTTTCATCCCCTTTTTGCAAAATTAACCCCTAAATTTTAACCCCCAACCACCCCTGTTGATGTAATTTGAACAAATTGCATATCAAAAGATAGCTCTTTAAAAAAGAGCAACATCGCCAATTTAAACTTTTGCTCTATCTCTTACTGTTTTCGAGATATTTGAAAAATTAAATTTTAACCCCAATTTTTGAAGGGCAATTTCATCCCTTCAAACCGTTTTTCCGCAGATAAAAAAAAATACGTGTCGCTTAGTTTTTAGTGGTCTACAACATATTTAAGTTTCATCAAAATCGATAGGTCCGGTCTCGGGACCTTTACTTGTAAGAAAAGATTTTTGAAAATTCGTCCCCTAAGTGGGTTTAATAGGGAATCAAAATTTCTATGTAAATTCGTTATTTTTGAAATTAGTGGTATATAAAAACATGTTACTATGGTTATTAAATATATCTACTTAATAAATTTCTAGACACTGACTGACAGACAACGCACAGCCTAAACCGTTGGGTTTAGAAGAATGAAATTTTGCACAGGAGTTGCCTAAGTAATATAGATGAGCACTAAGAAAGGTTTTTTGAAAATTCATTCCTTACATGGGTTTAATAGGGGACGAAAATTTATATAGAAATTCGTCATTTTTGAAATTAGTTGTATATAAAAATAATATGTTACAATGGCTATTAAAATAAACAATATCTTATTTAATAAATCTTTAACACTGACTGACATCCTGAAATGTTGCTGATGGTAAATCTCATCGGTTGGGTAGACGGCTAGTTATTGAATAAATCTTTAACACTGACTGACAGACAACGCACAGCCTAAACTGTTGGATTTAGAAGGACGAAAGGAGACAGGAGATATGAAAATTGGCCTTTAGACTTCTATTTATAAATAAAAGTCAGTTGTGTAAACGTTTCTGGAAATTTATTCCCTAATAAGGGGTTAAAACAGGAAATGAAAATTCGTATGGGAAGTTCCTTATTTTTGAAGTTAGAAACATGGATATTGATTTAGGCTTTTGAAAAACGTTAAACGTGAACAGAACGTGAGTACCTAATAAAAAGATGTTGGCGATGGGAAATCCCATCGGGTATACGGCTAGTATAATATATAATATAAGAATTAATAAATGAGTAGTAAACTTTGATATTTTACGTTTATGTACATCGTACTTAAGTGTAAAGAGGCATTTTTTGTACAGTTGGATATATGGCTGTATATAAAGCGTAGCTTACTTAGATAGTATTTTGTACAATAAACAAGCAATTTCATGGTAGTCGTAGATAAATTTAATTATGTTTAAATAAATAACTTTTCCAAGTTGCACGTAAAAAGGCATAAGTGCGAAAATGATCTCAGTTTACCTATGTTTTTTCGCAACTTTGAAAATATTTTTACATACGAAGGCCATGCCAGCCACTTATGCCTTTTTGCATAATGGACACACATGTTATAAAATTTAATTTAGACTTCGTTTTATTGATGCAAAAATCATTGCAAACCGTTTGAAATTTGTCTTAAAAATATCGAATATTAGTAACCAAATATACAAATGGCT
This sequence comes from Brachynemurus nebulosus, assembly GCA_035578155.1. Classification (NCBI taxonomy): domain Eukaryota; kingdom Metazoa; phylum Arthropoda; class Insecta; order Neuroptera; family Myrmeleontidae; genus Brachynemurus; species Brachynemurus nebulosus. Next base: position 15,961,779 of record JAPWDM010000002.1, read on the forward strand.
AAATTACCAATTAAGTACTGAAAAATACATGAATCATTATTGAAAAGTAAAAATTTACATTTTCATGATGAAAATAAACATAAAAATAAATAAATATAGAAGGTATTTGCAATCAGTAATAATGCAATATAATCTACCCTATTTTCTTTCTTCCTTATCTGGTGTCGAATGCCCTAGAATCTTTTAAAGGACCAGGACTATCGTAGCGTGTCGGGAGGGTTCAAGTCCCGTGCCGTGTGTTGAGGGGTTTCAATACGTGGAATTAGATGAAAGTTGTTTTGGAAATAAATAAATTTTATTTAAATAATAAAATAAAATAAAGAAAAATAAAATAAAATAACAGAAAAATTAACAGAAAAATATATGTAACCCTTAACCCAGTATAATATATGCAGAGAACGGACTCACCTGCTTGCACTTAACTCTCACTGTATTTAACCGGACGACGACGAAAATTAATACTGGAAAAATTTTATAAGTGAAATATTTAGTTATTTTATTAAACAATGTTACTTGCACTGAAACCCGAACACAACTCCAGTGTTGCCCGTGTCCCGGTGCGAATACTTCTGACGTTACTAAAATTGATAGCCACGTTACTTAGTCACGCGTGGGTCAGAAAACCTGTCCCCACCGCGTCAATTATTTAATTGATTGGCAATCAATTTCAGCAAAGTTCGCAAATTCCACAGTAATTTCGAAATTTGCCCTACAAAATTATTGTGTATAAATACGACGCCTATATACAGGCGATTCGCTTTTCAACATTGCTCCCCCCCTTTGAAAAAGATGGTCACTCTTTTGAGTGACCAGCCTTTTCTACATATTACCCGTTGCATGGTGAGTCTGCCTCCACAGTCAAAATTAAATCTTACTTATCTATACTTTTCTGAAATTGTTTAGTGATCCCAAGGTAGAATACTTGTCCTTTTTTGATGGAAGAGTTTTTCCATTCCACATTAAAATATCAGTCTCCATCGTGAGAGTTTTGGAATCATCAAACAATATTAGGTTACCTTAATATACAATACAAACATACATACAAACATAAATAAATATACACTAAAATCTCCCATCTTCCCATCCAAGCATTTTAATTCCCCCGTACTTAAATTACAAAATTAACTTAATTAAAAATACAAAGAAAAAAAAATGATAAAAAAAAAAACAAAGATCGAATTTGAACTTGGCGGAAATTTTTTAATGTTTTTATTTACTGTCTCTTACTTATAAAATAATGCTACACTGTTCCGTCTTTGGTTAACCCGCGGTTTCACTGAGTTTGAGTCACTTCACATACTAGGGCAAACTTATTGGGCTTATAAAAACAATGGACACTTTTTCCAATCATTTACTGTTTGTCTGATAGGCTATTGACTATGTACAAAAAAACAGGGGGAAAAGGAACTAATTTGTAACAGGTGTTTTATTGTTTCATATGTTCAGTTGTACCCCAAAGATGATAAATTCACAAAGTGCTATTAAATTTAGGCGTGCGTTTTTACGAACGGCGTAAACTTATCGACGCTTACGTTTTTTAACTATAACTCAAAAACTATGCATTTTTCGTAAATACACATAATATGAGTTTTTGTAGAGAATTAAATTTCCTATCGAAATGGCACTTTATGAACTCAAAAAGCTTTTTTTTCAACAAAATAAGTAAAAACAATTATTTAAAAAAAGCTCAAATTTTTCAATTTTTCTTTTTTTTAAATTTTTGAGTAGTACTTTTTTCTGAGTGAATTTAGGTATAGGGATTGGTTCACAAAAAAGAAAGCTGATGTAATTCCCGTCAGAATGGTGACCGATCAAAATATTTTCGATAAAAACCGGCTGAGATACAGTCGTTCAAATTTACCTACTTTTTTACAATTTTATTTCTTTTGACTTTTATACCATATTATTTGTAATTTTTACACAAAAAAATTATTTTTATTGAGTACAAAAATTATTTCTGCTTTACCAGAGGTAACGATAAAATTTTGATATTCATATGATCTTAGCCATAAAAAAAAATCGATATCAATATCTTCATCAACATCGTTTTGGACATCCTCTTCTGTCATTTCTGGAACATCCGCATTTTCACAATTTAGGCCCATACATTCTTTGCAGAACATGGAGCAGCTAATTCCTATAATTTTCTACAGCCGCAATTTACGTAATAGAATTAAATCGTAATTTATCTTTATGGCATTTAGGCCAACAGTTTAGGTAGTTCTCGGTTACAACTTTTTCAAAATTTATCAAAAAGCACAAAATTTTCTCTAACCAATTTCCCACTAACTTCTGATGCCACTAAATATCACGGTTTAAGGACGTACCACCAAATTCAACAGTGGGAAGGAAATATTTTAAATCCATTTGAGTGGGGTTGGAAAAAATCTAAAAATGGATTAGTGCCAATTAAAACAACAAAACCCCCTGCACTGCAGAATTTACTGGAACAAATAGCTTGCGGGTTTATAAAAGGTTGTCACGGAAATTGCAGCTGTAGAAAATTAGGAATTGCAAAGAATTTATTTGCGAAGATGCGGATGTTCCAAAAAGTTGTGAAAATGCGGATTTCCAGAAATTACAGAAGGAAATGTCCAAAACGATGTTGATGAAGATATTGATATTGAATTTGAAAACATTATGGGAGAAATATAATAGGTACATTTAATTTTTTTTTAAAAATAGAACTGTAATTTAGTACAATATTAAAGTTTTTTTTTATACCTAAGATCATATGAATATCAAAATTTTTAGCAAATAATTTTATCGTTACCTCTGATAAAGCAAAAATAATTTTTATACTCAATAAAAATAATTTTTGCGTGTAAAAATTACAAATAACATGGTATAAAAGTCAAAAGTAATAAAATTGTAAAAAAGTAGGTAACTTTGAACGACTGTATCTCAGCCGGTTGTTATCGAAAATAGTTTTATCGGTCACCATTCTGACGGAAATTACATCAGCTTTCTTTTTCGTGAACTAATCCCTATACCTAAATTCACTCAGAAAAAAGGACTACTGAAAAATTAAAAAAAAAAAGAAAAATTGAAAAATTTTAGCTTTTCTTTAAATAACTTTTTTGACTTATTTTGTTGAGAAAAAAGTTTTTTGAGTTCATAAAGTGCCATTTCGATAGGAAATTTAATTCTCTACAAAAAATTATATCATGTGTATTTACGACAAATGCATAGTTTTTGAGTTATAATTAAAAAACGTAAGCGTCGATAAGTTTACGCCATTCGTAAAAACGCACGCCTAAATTTAATAGCACTTTGTGAATTTATCATCTTTGGGGTACAATTGAACATACGAAACAATAAAACACCTGTTACGAATTAGTTCCTTATTCAACTACATAGTCAATAGCCTATGAATCCACTGGATCGAATAACCAATTAGAGATAACACTGTTTTAACCATTGGAACAACCATCTTGTCGTGTCGATTCGTGATGCCTCGTGTTTTGTATAGTACTCCATCATCATCTATGTAGCACTCGTGATAATTTGGATCGGTGTTTAACCTGTCGAATGCTGGTTTTAATAATGGATCTATTCTTTGTTCCCCCTTGACCCACTGACGGTCCCAGAATGGTTCGTAACCTTCTTCTAAGTTAACCATTTGTACTGAAATCCTCGATAGTGCGTCCGCATTTCCATTTTTACTTCCGGCCCGATGTTCAATCTCAAAGTCGTATTCCCCCAGAGTGAGAGCCCATCTAGCTAACCTTGAACTTGGGTCCCGTATGGTTAAAAGCGATCGTCCATACAACTGCAAGACATTCACGTTCGGTCACAGAATAATTCCTCTCGGGTTTTGATAGTTGACGGCTTGCATACACGACTGGTTTCTCACGCCCATTATACTCTTGGCTAAGTACAGCCCCTATAGTACTTCCGGATGCGTCCGTAGTCAACGTAAAACTTTTGTGAAAGTCCGGATACTGCAGCACTGGTTCCCTGCACAATGCTTCTTTCAACAAATTGAACGCTTCATCGGTTTCTTTTGCCCATTTAAAAGAAACATCCTTTTTCGTTAATGCTGTTAGTGGTTTTGCAATACGTGCGAATTGCGTAATGAATCTTCGGTAAAAATTTTCTAGTCCTAAAAATGATCGAATATCCCGTATATTCCTTGGTTTAGGATAATTTTTAACTGCAGATACCTTATTTTCCTCGGGTTTCACGCCATCTCGGCCTATTATGTGCCCTAAGTATTTTATTTCTGATTGAAGGAACTGACATTTAGAAGGCTTCAATTTCAGATTTGCTTTTCGGATACAGGTAAAAACTTCTTTTATACGTTCTATGTGTTCATTGACTTCTCCTCCATTGAAAACGATAATATCATCCAAATAGGCTAGATATTTGATCCATTTTAGTCCTGCCAAGGTCACGTCCATCAGTCTTTGGAACTAGGCGCATTAGATAATCCAAAGGGCATTCTTTGGCACTCATAATGCCCATCTGGTGTGGAAAAGGCTGTCTTCTCCCGATTCTCCTCTGCTATAGCAATCTGCCAATAACCCCACGCCAAGTCCAAAGTAGTGAAAAGTTTAGCTTGTCCCAACATGTCGATCGTTTCACTGTGATTTGATGCGAAAACAACTAAATTGTATTTGTAACAATCAAACACCTAAACCTGAAATATGTCTGGGAGTATATACGAAAAACAATGCACATTATATAAACAAATGTGAATATATCTATATGCGAAACGAGTATGTTCTAAAATGTATTGTACATAAATCGAATTATTATAATATAATAATATATAATAATATAGATAGGTATATAATATATAATAATATAGATATATTATATCTAGTTATAATTTTTTGAAAATGTTCACAACGTATCAAAATATGATTAAAATGACGTGTACTAGACATTGAATACGACGATAATGTGTATCGCGTTAATTTATCTGCCATTTTATTGTGACTAATTTGAAATCTCAAAATTGAAACACCAAATCTAACAAAATGAAAAATCTAAATTGGTTACTTTTAAGTGTCTATAACTGTACTTGTATTAGGTATTAACGGTATTAAAGTTCAAATAATTTTTATAAATCAAAACAAAATAAACAAAGACGACAGCTGCTAAACTGTACATACATAATATGTGTGGTATTATGTATGTATGTATGTTTCAACTCTGTAACTTAACTCTTTTAGGACTAATGACGAGCTCAGCTCGTCATAGCAATTTTAATAAAAAATCCAATTGACGAGTGTAGCTCGTCTTGTGTCGGTAACTGGAGCCTACTGCCATCTGACGCTGTAATATTGTAAATATACTCAGTAAATCATACCATACACGTCACAACTCACATGACTCACATCTTTTACATGTTTACCTCATGGCTGTCGTGGCTTTGCTTCTTGTAAGTGTTATGCGTTGTATTCGTTTTATTAATTATGCTTGCCATCGTTATATTTTCAGTTTTATTTTTTGTTTTTAATGACACTTATAATTAAAAGACAGTTTTTTTGAACATTATATTTGAATATTTTAAAACTTCTACGTTAATAATATTTAAAATAATTTTCATAGGTTAAGTCTTTCAATTTTAGTGTTGTGTAATTTTGTGTATGTGAATTTTTTAGTGCCTACTGAAGACCATTGACTATATTTATTTTTTTAATTTTGAAGAACATATACAAAGTGAAGATTTATTGGCTATTCTGGAAGATAGTGATATAGAATTTAATTTAAGCGAATTTAGTGGCGATGAAAGTTCAGAAAGTGATTTCGACATCGAAGATATTTGAAATATCGTAAGCCGTAGGGAAGAAGGAGAAGAGGGGGAACAACAAGACGGTAGCGAAAAACTTTGGATCGAAGGCCAACGAGAATATTGCCAAAAATTGGATTTTCTTGCTGATTCAGGAATTAAAGTTGAATTTCCTGAGGATAACAATATCCTGGATATTTTTAGGTACGTATTTGTTTATACAATCTTTGTTTTAAAATATACATAGAGATTGATAACTTTCACAGAAGTAAAAATGAGTTGTTAGTACGATTTGCATAAAAAAAAACTGCGTAGGTAAATCTAATAAATTATAAAAAAATTAAATTTTAATTGTAAAAAATTACTAATTTTTGTTTTAAATATTTAGTACAATAATTTAATTACAGTTAAACCTTCTTTTATGCGGTCCTTTGTCTGTGCGATTTTTTTAATGCGGTTTTTGAAAAAATTTCTCAAGTGCGTAATGTAAATCAAAAGTGAGAGAAAGTAAGAAAATATCATTAAATTTTTTTACAGATGCATTTTTCAGAATTTTCATAATATTTTAAAAATGAAATAAATTGTTCTTATGTGTAAATTAATACTTTATCTTGTTTAGAAACGCAACTTTTAAGCAAATCGTGAGGTTTTGAGCGTTCTGAGTTACATATTTTCGATGAAACTTTTTTTATGCGGTTCCTATCCACGGCATAAAAAAAGTTTTTTCTTACAATCTGAATCGAACTATACTTTTTATAGAAATTTATGAAGTTCTTAAATATATATATTTTTTTGTGCGATTTTTTTATGCGGTCCGTAGGTATGCACCGCACAAAAAAAGGTTTACTTGTACTACACTATTAAATTAAGCAATAAGTCATTCAATGGATGCAGCGATGAAGTTGTTGTAAACCTACTTCGTCGAGTGAAATCATTTGTTTGATATTAAAATTCAAACTAAAAACTATAAAAAAACAATTTACTTACCTACCACATCAAAATAAAAGATACTATTAATATTGTAAATTTAAATTTTATTTTTGCAGATGTTTCATAACCGACGAGATAGTGGAAAAAACAAATATGTATGCTGAAGAGTTTATGAATAAAAATAAAGAAAATGAACCACATTCTTCTCATAGAGAAATTTTTAAAACAAATGTTAATGAATTAATGTGCTTCTTGGCATTAATTTTATTAGAAGGTGTGGTACACAAACGAAGTGAAAAATTATGTTTTACAAAGAGGCCATCAGTTGAAACACCATTTTTTAAAAAAGTGATGTCGCGGGAAAGATTTTTTCTATTAAGAAAATTTCTTCATTTTGAGAGTAAAGAATTAGAACCCACAGACAACTACTCAACGAAATTGAAGAAAATTTGGCCAATTATTGAATCAAGATTTCAGGAAATGTATACACCGGAGCAAGAAATATGTGTGGATGAAAGCTTACTACTTTACAACAGAAGACTGAGCTGGAAACAATTTATTCCGAGCCAACGTACCCGGTTTGGTATAAAAATTTTTAAACTATGCGAAGCTTCGTCGTCATATATTTATAAATTTATAATTTATACTGGCAAGGATACCGTATTAAGCGATTCGTTTTCGGAATTGCCATTTTGTAGTAAGATAGTACTTACTCTTTCTGAAACTTTATTCTTTATTGGATAAGGGCTACTGTTTAATTACAGACAATTATTATAATTCGCCATCACTCAGTAGTCTGTTGCTCGAGCGAAAAATAGATTTGTACGACACGCTGAGAAAAAGCAGGAAAAATTTACCTCCACAAATAAAAAATTAAAAATTAAAAAAAGGTGAATTAGCCACATACTACAATAATAAGGTAACAGTTGTTCACTGGTAAAATAAAAAAAAGTATTGTTTATAACAGGGGTGGCCAACCCAAATGATCTTGCGGGCCACTTTGGAAGTGCATCATAACTCCGCGGGCCGGATATAAAATTATGTGCTCACATATATTATGTATTTTTTTAATACATTGGTTTTCACTGCCTTGATCATTATAAAATAAATATAATTTATATAAGTGTGATGCATCCGCGGGCCAAAAAAAATTCAAGGCGGGCCACATGCGGCCCGCGGGCCGCGGGTTGGCCACCCCTGGTTTATAACGTCAATTCACAAAGGAGAACTTTTAACAAAAATTATTAAAAATAAAGAACACACAAAATCCGATGTCGTGTTCGACTATAATGATAAAATGGGAGGTGTTGACAGGTCGGATCAGTCAATGGAGCCATACACAATCGCGCGATCGTGACTGAAAAAATATTATAAAATTTTTTTTTCCCACCTATTGGAAATGACAGCACATAACTCCTGGGTACTATATAAAAAAAAATGGAGGAAAATGAAGCCACGAAATGTTTTTAATAGAATTAGTGGAAAAAAATATTGAAAAATATCTTAATCCACCTACAGGTTCCACATCTGGACGAACGGGACAAGTGTATCTTGACCCCCTTAGACTGACAGCTAGACATTCGCAGATTATATTCCATCAACATCAAAATCAAACCCTACAAGGAGATGTCGCGTTTGCTGTGTAAAAATCGATCCACAAACGAATAAAAAAATTAGAAAAGATACACGAACCTGGTGTCCCGACTGTGGTGTCCCCCTCTGTGCGATACCATGTTTTAAAATCTACCATACGGAAAGATATTTTTAAATTTATTATTTTTATTATTTAATTTTAATTGTACATATTTTGTTTTTATTATTTTTTTATGATAAGTAATTTTTTTACTTCGTTGTTTCTGAATATAAATTTTTGTAAAAATTGTCATTACATATTTTTGTAAAGAAAACCAATAAAATATATTCTTTTTTTTGTGTGTGCGTGATATATTTATTATGTAATTTTTTTACTTCGTTGTTTCTGAATATAAATTTTTGTAAAAATTGTCATTACATATTTTTGTAAAGAAAACCAATAAAATATATTATTTTTTTTGTGTGTGCGTGATATATTTATTATGTAATTTTTTTACTTCGTTATTTCTTAATATAAATTTTTGTAAAAATTGTCATTACATATTTTTGTAAAGAAAACCAATAAAATATATTTTTTTGCGTGTGTGTATATTTATTATGAGCTTAAGTATTATTATTACGTATCTCAACATTATTACGGTAAGTATAAGATATAAATAAAAAGCAACTGAGTCACATGTATCAATTGAAACGCTTGATGATGTATGGCCTACTTTATATCAGAGACACACACCCTTCAGTATAGAAGTCTGTAATAATACTTATAAAAGTATGAATTTTTTTGTTTGGAAAAATATCGTAGATGGTGGTCCTAAACGGGTTAAAAACCTACATATGTATTTTATTGATTTTATTCCAGTGTATCAACGAGTAATTTCTTGTTCAAAATAAAATGTTTTTTTTGTTATTGTATAATACTCTAATACTATTTAATTGCTAATAGACACCAAAATGGCTACCCAGATGCCTGAACCATTTCAACGATATTTTCGCGTATTTTTGTATTTATCATAAAATTTGAATCTAAAATGCTAAGAAAAAACTAAAAATCCGTCTCGGCGGGACCAAAATTATGTTGATGCGTCTAAGTTTTTTACGACAATTTGGTTGGGGGAATTCTAAACTAAAATTCTATAAATTTTATTGCAAATCTAAATCTAAAATTGCGGTTTTATTACAAAAAAAAAAAACTAATGATTACAAAAATGAAACTCTACTCACCGAATTATTCCTCTTCCGTTTTAATCGTTGATGTTTATTGGGTCAGGGAAAGATTTGGAAGGTAAGGAAAAAGGTGATTACCCTTATTCAAATTTATTCGTTTGTTCGGGTGAGTTCCATGTAAATTTGCACTGATGCTAATTTTCACTACTATTTTAAATGCGGTTAAACTATTATTATTATGAAACAAACTAATGTGAAATTTCTAATGCAGAATTTCCAATGAGAAACAACACTAATTAACCCGAAAATTTAATTGTGAGTTTCTTTGTTGTGAAAAACTATACTAATTAACTATTGCGTGTAATGAACTAATGAGTACTAATTGCGTCGATCGATTCTATAAAAACTAAGTATAGAACGGGAGCAAAAATTTGCAAATTAACCGTTATCGATATGGTTGCGAACAAACTATAAACTAAATATTGCGAATTAACCATTTTGCGAATTAACCATTATTGATGTGTTTGCGAACAAACTATTATGTAATAATTAAACTAAAAATTGGCGGTAATAAAAGCTACCGGTGCAAGACCGGTAGCAATCGATTCGTACGTCAGTGGATCCAATCGACGACTAACTGTTGTACCACGCCTGTTCTATTTTTCAAAAAAACAACAACGTTCAAATGGTTCAGACTAATGAATTATATAATCTATTATTTAACAGTACCATCTATTAACATTGAAATATATTATTAATTCCTTTTTTTACATATACATACACGCGATTAATAGATGGCGCGAACAGTACATTCTGAAGTAGTTTGTTTTGTTGTCCCTGATACTCCCTTGTAAATAGTACCATTCCCTAACTTGTAATTTATTTGTCGATTCCCATTTTTATTATTAAAAATATTTCCATTTTGCATTATTTCTCCGTTATGTCCCTTAGTTTCATACGTTTTCCCATTATTACTGTTATTCCCGTACAGTGTGTGGAAATATTTTTTGCTTAACCCATTTTCTGGAACTTCTTCAGCTTCTCCAACGATGGTCCCAGTATTTAATTCAATTACTTGACTAGAAGCATTAATTAGGCACACTTGAACTTCTTGATTTGACTGAACTTCTGTTAAAACTCTTGCGGAACTGATGCCGTGCATGAGTACTTCTGTTGGTTCAATCAGTACAGTGGTTCCGGATAATAAATTAGTTGAACTAGCTCTGCAAACACATTCGCTTCTAGCAGGAATACTAACTCTCTCCACCAGCGAAACAAAGTAGCGGCCAACTACTTGTTTCTGATCGCCCACTAATTTTATCCGAATTAAGGGTGATCCAGTATCTCCATCGCTTCTTCCATTGCTAATCTTAACTATTTTTTCCCATTCTGTTTTTGATTGAACACCAGAATCAGTAGCTTCATTTTGTTCCTGGCGTGCCTTACCCTTCCCTAAGGATATCTTAGTATCCTTCGTCCTTTTGTAATTGATAACCGGCGAGCCGTTTTTAGTTTTCTTAGTCCCCGACTTGATGGTGTGCCCCGTCTGACGTTCCCTTTTTAAAATATTTGTTTTGAATTCCCGTAATTCCTGAATATCCCTGTTGTCAGTATCACTTCCATCCTGGTTGAACTTATTTATAAGTACTGGTTCGCCATTCTTGCTTAATATATTTTTGCTGTAGTCAATTATTGCCCCTTGTGATTCGAAAAAATTACGCCCCAATAGGCCATCAGCTATTATTGGTAAATCTCGACAAATTAAGGTATTAATATGGTACAGTTGTGTTCCTATTGAAAGTTGCAGTGGTACATGCCCCATGCATTCCAGTTCGTCTCCTGTAATTCCCGTAAGTTTTAAGTCGCTTGTAGAATAATATTGGTCAAAATCGAGTATGTCTTCTTTTAGTATGGTTACTGCATTCCCTGTATCCAGAATTAGTTTTAATGGTTTGTCCTTAACATAGGCAGTCACGATACTTGGTGCGTCCCTTATAGTAGAGGTGTGTGATATTATTGATTGGTTGGGCCCTCGAGGTGGGACAGACTCGAAGGTCCGCCGTAGTTTAAATTAGTTGCAGGCCCTTGATTTGTTGATGTCCATCCGGTACGCCAGATTGCTTGGTTCGAATTTTCCATCCCGGCAGTTGGCGTTAGAGACCGATTTTTCGTATTATTGATTTCGTGTGACGACGGTCCATTTTGTCTCGGATTCCTACCAGAAGAGTTTGAAATTCTGTTCCCTGAACGGTTCCGTGACTCGTTGTTGCGTGTGCAGTCCCTTTCCCTATGCCCTGTTATTCTACACTTCCGACATACAAGTGTAGAGCGGCACTCGGCAGCATAATGTCCTTTTTGAAAACAATTGTAACATTCTGGTCCTCCGTGTTGGTTGATTGAATTTGGACGATTTTATGATTGGGTATTCCTGTTGTTGGCGCTCGATTATGTTACTCCCCTGTTCGACTGATTCCATGGCTTATTTCTGTTTGGAAACCCCCTTGGTTTGAAGTTACTTCGGCCCTGATTGTTAGACACATACAAAGTTTGTGTCATATGACGTGACGTATTGAGGATGGTTTGGTTCAATTCCTCTTGTGTGGCTATTTCGGTAGCTGTGTCTATTGATTCCCTAATTAAAAGAATGCCGACGATTCGTAGTAGATCCCGTCGTAGTCCTTGTCGAAACTGTGCAAGTACCAAATTTTCATGTTTTTTTGATTATTCCTGGTTTTTCGGTGGCGGTTGCTTGCTTTAGGTCCTCCTGGAGAACCTCTTGGGCGATAACCTTGAGTCGAGTAACAAATTGGCTAACGGATTCATTGAAGCGCTGAAACATTTGGCTGAGTTTGAATTGTGCGGCACCCGGTATCCTTTGCGGTGTAAATCTCGAAATTAATTTAGCTTTGAAAGCTTTGTAGACAACATCACCCCCTGTAGAGAAGTTTGACCCTTAAAAAATTGATACGCTTCTCCCACCAACTCACATTTGACAACGCTGAGTAACTGTGATTCAGTAAGTTGTTCTAGAGCAGCCCTCTGCTCGAGACGTTCAAAGTACTCTTTTACATCCCCCTTTCCCGAGAAATCGTCAATAGACTGAACGAAAGCCACTAAACTAGTTCGAGGAACTTCCACTTTGATTGTAGGTTGAGAATCGACTGACCTACTTGTCGCTGCGTCGGTGCGTCTTGCATCATTTTGTCTAATTGAAATGTACCCAAATATTATAAAAAAATAAGGTACCCCCAAAAAAAAGAAAAAAAATGCATATATTTGAAAAGATAAATAATTTTGTATGTAATGATATTATTTATTCAATCAAAATTAACGTACTGTAACAACCAAAACAAAAGGAAAGAGAAAAGAGATCAGTCTACACACAATTCTGCCTTTCTCTCTTCCTTTTTCCTTCTTAAAAAAATAAATAAATAAAAATAATATTTGTGCAGTGGCGGCTCGTGAGCTTTAAGATTGGGTATGCGCTTTCAGAAAAGATAAACCACACTTAGTGTGTAAAGAAGTACTAAAGAGAAAGCGGAATGATATTTTCGAATTTTTACTAAATATCGTAAAGTCTAATACTAACAAATACTCTTTTACTAAAAAATATCGTAAAGTATTGTACGTAAATAATTCCTACTCTATCAGGAGTGGCCAACCCGCGGGCCGTGAGATTCATCACACTTATACAAAATATATTTATTTTATAAACACCATGGTAGTGAAAACCAATGTATCAAAAAAAAAAAAAAAAAAATACGTAATATATTATGGGAACATATAATTTTATATGCAGCCCGTGGAGTTATGATGTGCTTCCAAAGTGGCCCGCAAGATCATTTGGGTTGGCCACCCCTGCTCTAAATTTACACTTTTCTGCGAAAATACATTGAACACAAAGATGGATAAAAAGGACTAACTGCATGTAGAAATTTAAAAAAAAAATTAATAAACGAATAATTAAGAAATAAAAAAAAAAATTAATTTTACTCAGCACGTTAGATTTTAACTGTAATATTTCAGGAAAGCTTTGTTCAATATAAATTAACTTAAACTGCTTTCATCTTTCATCTTTCATCGTATTCTTAGAATGTTCCTAGAAAACGAATGTGAGTTTTCTAAATGACCATTATCAAACAAGTAAGGTAAATGCAGTAAACTAAATGAAAGTTTAATTTTTCATCATATCAAAATAGTAAATTTACAAATAGTATGTAAATTCCTGAATTTGATAATTCTGAGAATTCGTCAGGTCAACGAAATACAAGATCTTGCATAGCCAAAAAATATACAGCATCAGTTAAGCGTTTCATGAGACCCTTAGTGATTTTTTGTTATGCTTTGAAGAAATAAATATTTTCTTTACTGCATCAATTATTACAAAACCAAATACATTCAATGAAATACATGCTTGCATATGAGCGTGACTCCATTCATGTTTTTTGGCAACATTGGGAAAATTTTCGCACCTAGCAGTTGCCCATACAATTTTGTTCACAGAGAATAGACAAGAGAAAAGCTTTTTTGATATCAAACAACAATTTAACCTAGAATCTTCAAAAAAAACTTTATTAAAACTGATGTACAAATGCTTTTTCTGAATTATCAACCCTTAAAATAAGGATAAATTAGCAATGATCTATCACTCGAAAAAATCATATTTTTTCACTTAATATTACACGAGAGATTTGTATTTGTTGTAATAAATTTATGTTTATATAATATAAAAAATATTTATTGTCAAAAATATTTCTGCTTCGCTGTCGTATTTTTGCTAGTTGACAATTCTTCGAGTTAAATTACTTTAGGTAACAAATTAAAATTGTAGAAAACACAAATTTATTTAAAAAAATATAAAATATCGGTTCTAACTTTTTTTTTTCACAGCAAAAGTAAAAAACCGATAATATTTTTATGGGATTAAATATGCATAAGTTAAATTATCTTCAATATACCTACTCAAAAAAATTATTTTCCTCAATATTCCTTTAAAAATTGTTTTTTAATACTTTATTGTAGTATGTCATTTTAAAAAAAGACAGTTAATAATAAAATAACAATCAAACCGCAACGGAACAGCAACGATAAATTTACAAGAGGTATACAAGAAGCATGCTAAAAACCCTAAAACGTGATATGACTAGAACACAAATTAAGTTTTGATTAGTTCGGCTGTAATCGTATGTACGGTAGTCACCGAAAAAATCGCCTACTCTGTGAAAGTACCAACAGGGTTTATAAACAACTAATACATAATATATACAAACATATACAGGTTCAGTACACACGGATATGCTCTGCTCAGAGAGCCTACCATGGTAGGTATCGTAGGTATGGTAACTGTGCAGTGTGCATTTGGAATAATATTGTTGTATGTATAGCTGGATAAAGTGGCTATAGATATGCTATAGTAGTATAGTGTATATCGTGTATATAATGGGTATATGTACGTTCTACGGACAATATTACAATATTTATGCATTTTATAATTATGTATATTCTAATATGCAATATATGTAATAATGTGCAATATTATCAAAGTAAATCTTATTGAAATTGTGTATTTAAATTATTTTGTAAACAATGTTACGTTCTTGTTATGAATTTATTTCAGTTTTTTAGAAATAGCTGGGGTAGGCGGCGCCTACCCCGCATACCTGGAATAACCGCCACTGTATTTGTGTAATGTAAAAAAAAAACCAATTAAAAAAATAAAAATGATATATAACTACAATAACAATAATAAAAAAAACAAAAGGAGAGAAAAAAATTTGGTTTTGTTTTTCTCTTCAATAAATGATAAAACAATAGTTAGTGGATATTATAATTTATAGATAATTATAATATCCATTTATAGATAATTAATCCCAAAGTCTTCCCTATAGCTGAATATTTTTATGGGACATCCTATAGCTCTATTAACTGATTATTTCTTCAAAATGTTTTGGAATCCCTGGTATTTTGTCAATTATTTTTCAATAATAATAATTAATAAAAGTATTAAAATACATTTTGTATCTTTGTATGTATTGCGACTATCTGTGTAATATAAGTGCCGTTGCACACATGCGTGTTTTACCGCTGCGTGCACACTGCGGTGCCGCATGGCACCGCAAGTATGTGTGCATCACACAATTTAACTCAATGTACTTTATAACCGCTGCGGTGTCGCACCGTGCACACAACGTGCAAAAACCGTATGTGTGCATCACATTTTGCGAGCGGTAAAAAAACGTATGTGTGCATCGGCACTTAGTATGTTATGTTTTAATGTGTAGCGATAGTATGTTCCGTGTATTCAGTACATATGCATATGATGTGTGCAGTATAACAGGTGCATATGGG
The DNA here is from genome assembly GCA_035578155.1 of Brachynemurus nebulosus. Lineage (NCBI taxonomy): Eukaryota > Metazoa > Arthropoda > Insecta > Neuroptera > Myrmeleontidae > Brachynemurus > Brachynemurus nebulosus. The sequence continues at coordinate 15,977,554 of JAPWDM010000002.1, forward strand.
ATACATGCATATTATTCTTTTTATTAGTTTATTATATATTGAGTGTACATAAGTACATACCTTTATAGTGATATGATGCTTAACTGCTTGAATGTATGCATGCATCTAATATACGTTTATCTGTATTATGTCATGAACAAAAAAAAAAACATGTATCAGCGCATTTTGCTTACGTATTTTTTTTTTTCGGTATATATAATAGGTAATTTGTAAGGTGTAATTAATTATAGGAGAGATTCAATTTATTTATTTTTCTTTTAAATGTAAAATATGAAATACATAGCATAAAAAAATTGAAATTTAACGATTATTTACTAACTACAAATACTGTAATATTACTAATTCCATTTTCTCTTGTTATAACCAACCCAACATGAAATTTTATTATTTATAAACGTCTAATTAATATATAAAACGAAAATAACACTGCTGACATTTTTTTTCCTTGACTTCAGTAAAAAAAAATCAAATTTATATTTAATAATGAAATATTTTTTCTTTTTGCTGACTCCTCTTGAACTGACCTACTTAATTTTCTAGTTCAATTACCCAGTTGTTTAAATTTATTTTAAATTATATTGTAATAGAATTTTATAAATTAGATTACTAATTTCCCTACGTAAATTTCAGTTTTTCGCTACAACTTCCATCTATCCCCACATTATCAGAGGCTCAACTAGTACCCCATTGCTGCCACCATTGTCGAACGTCCTAGAATCCTTTAAAGGACCAGGACTATCGTAGCGTGTTGGGAAGGTTCAAGTCCCGTGCCGTGTTTTGAGGGGTCTCAATATGTGGAATTAGATGAAAGCTGTTTTGGAAATAAATAAATTTTATTTAAATAATAAAATAAAATAAAGAAAAATAAAGAAAAATAAAATAAAATAAAATGAGATAATAATAATTAGGATACAATTAACAGAAAAATATATGTAACCCTTAACCCAGTATAATATATGCAGAGAATGGACTCACCTGCTTACACTTAACTCTCACTGTATTTAACCGGACGACAACGAAAATTAATATTGGAAAAATTTTATAAGTGAAATATTTAGTTATTTTATTAAACAATGTTACTTGCACTAAAACCCTAACACAACCCTAGTGTTGCCCGTGTCCCGGCGCGAATACTTCTGATATTACTAAAATTGATAGCCACCTCACTTAGCCACGCGTGGGTCAGAAAACCTGTCCCCACCGCGTCAATTATTTAATTGATTGGCAATCAATTTCAGCAAAGTTCGCAAATTTCACAATAATATCGAAATTTGCCCTACAAAATTATTGTGTATAAATGTGACGCCTATATACAGGCGATTCGCTTCTCAACACTGGCTTGGATACCACACATATTTCGAAAAAACGCAAAAACAAGTATCCCCTAATTTTTGGTGTTCTTTCTATTTATGATGCCAAACATTTGATACATTGAATGATTCAGGCTGTACAAGAAAATTTACCCCCAATTTCACACCTCCAGCCCCTCTTATTAACCCGCCCCTGGTTTAACCTATACAAGTGAATAGGTCTTACAGTAGGTCAAACAGTAACATTTCGTCAATTTAAAGTTTTTCTCTAGCTCTTATAGTTTTCGAGATATTTTAAGAAATATGATTTTAACCCCCAACTTTAAGCGCTGGTTTCACCCCCTCCCTCTAAACGTGGAAGATGGCCGATAAAAAAAACACGGGTCCCTTATTTTTACCTATTCCACACCAGCGAAGTTTTATCAAAATCCCGAATTTCACTTTGGGTGCATCTCCTTGTTAGCCATGCTAGCGACTTATGCAAATTTTTTTAATAAACGTTTCATGGTGATAACTTTCTAACTTTCAATTGGCATAAGTGTGAAAATCGTATCAGATTCCCTTTTTTCTATGCAAGTTTACGCTAACGTTTCAATTCTTTAGCCATTTGCGCGACTTATACCTACCATTGTTTACAGCTAGATTTTTTAACTTAAAATTATGTTAGTATATATGGCATAAGTGGAAAAATCGCTGCAAAACGCATCTTTTTTTGCAAAAAGAAACTTAATTTTCGACATAAAAGCCACGCGAGCGGAATTCAAATTTTTCCTTAAATTTCTTAAAATTTTCATATCTTTGAATACTTCCCGAGGCAGGAGTGCGAAAATCGCGAAAGGTTTTCTGTTATTATCTCCCAGTCTATAAGAGTATTTAATTAAATTAAGGGGATCACCACTTAAACTACTTAGATTAAGAAGTAATTATATGTGGAAAACATGGAACTTAGATGTCGTATTATTGCAGGTTAACCACCAGTAAGCAGAAAGGGAAATATGAAGATCATGGTAGTCGTAGCTCTATCGATTTCGATCCCACCAGTATTGGGAATAGTCACCTATGATTGTCAAAATATAGCAACCAACATATCGACGTTTAGCCTGACAGAAATTGGACGTTGAAAAAAAAAAACATCAGGTAACACCATCGTAACAAAAGAAAAAATTCAATTATTGCAGTTACAGGGACGTCGAAGTAGTTTACGTACGTCAGTGCAAGATACATGTCACGCGGGTAATTGCGGAATGCATTCGCATATGTCTGCGGTTACCAATGGGGTTGCCACATATCTACATCCAGTATCAAGAGATATGTGTGAAATGATGCACCAACAGTTAATGTTACCAAACTTCTACCGGAAGACAATCGATCACTTAACTATGAATGGTACAACGCATACAACAGTACTTATGGCAGGGCAGAAGACGGGAGAAAATAGTTGTATAGGAGCTGAGTACGAAGATCATGTAGGTCGATGGACGGGTGTAATTGTACAGGGCGCATTAGAAATCTAACTTTAGGGAAAATATGTATCCGTGCGAGTGGACGAAAACAAAATATACTTACCTGGGGGTATGAGCTGTCCGTATCAGAGTAGACAATGTATAGGTTCAGTATGAGCATAGTTTCTGGGACATGGTTGATTCATCGAAATGCTCTCAAACGAGGTACGCAGTAATATTCGAGGGCGTCGCAACCAACACCGAGATATCTCAGTGGATATGACGGACATGGTGGTCTATTAGGTCGACAGAGGAGATAAAGTATTCGCAATGTCAGTTAAGAAGCCAACTTTCATATGCGGTCAGAGTGCATACAAAACTAAAAGGTTTTATGTGATCAAGCCAATCGAGAATGGCATGTTTTATTTTACGAAGACTACGCAAAATCTGCTGGAAACGGATGCCATGGCATACACCAATACTAAAATCGTGTTCGTGGAGCGACATATAAGGGCTCAATTGTCGTCACTGTACCAAGACGTTATATCCCATGTTGGAACAGCAGGGACTAAGAAATTTATAAACATTGGCAGTAGTTTCGCCGTCTGAATTCGCCTACGCAAAGATGCAGGGTCCAGAGTATACTGCAGTTAATCAGGGGGAAGTAGTCCGTATGACCGTATCATACAATGTACACCAGTAGAGATATCCATACGAAATATCCCACGGTGCTATCATGAGTTACCCGTCGTTTATGACAACAAATCAGTATTTATGAGCCCCAGAAGTCACATATTACAACGATATGCGACCGAACTCGAGTGTAACCTGTACCGGCACACGATTGCCGTGAAAATGCAAATTTCTTAATTTTGTAAATTCATACAGGTTGCAGTGTAAAATATGAAAATTAAAATTAAAACTATGGAATGAGTTTTCCTAGCAACTAAAATGATAAAAATAAAAGAGTCTATTTCGGACATTTGAAGCAGATATTTGTAGTTTTATTTTCGAAGAAATAATTGGAGTCATTTGCGTTACAGTGGTGACCCCACGTATGTACCGGCACACGATTGCCGTGAAAATGCAAATTTCTTAATTTTGTAAATTCATACAGGTTGCAGTGTAAAATATGAAAATTAAAATTAAAACTATGGAATGAGTTTTCCTAGCAACTAAAATGATAAAAATAAAAGAGTCTATTTCGGACATTTGAAGCAGATATTTGTAGTTTTATTTTCGAAGAAATAATTGGAGTCATTTGCGTTACATAACCCATTTTTATACTCTGCATTCCAACTAAATAACAAATGGTATAAAAGTGCACGCGAATTACAGAGATTGTACCACCGCAAATTCTGGAAGTGTAAGGTTGCTGGCGGTGCTGTTTGACAGCATTACAATGTATTTTGTGCATACACATCGTAATGGGCGCACAAACGAGTCACCAGTATCCAACGGGACAGCAGCAAATCTAGCAGAACGTGGTGAGATAAAACCGTAGCCCCGAGATGCTAGGCAGGGTGAGGCAAAACTTAATTATCAAGAAGTCAAGGAGGTGGAGAATGAAGAGGAGCAGTTCGAAAAACAAGCACAACATCCTAAGGAGGCGCAGCCGTACCAGCAGGTCATAATGCAGCTATGTTACCACGACGACGAAAATCGAAACAGTGACAATGGTGGTGAAAGTGGTGAAGAGCAAGTGTAAAAAGCAGAGTTTAGTGAGGGGAAGTTAGATAGAGTAAAAGTTAGAGGGGTAGTAAATTTTTGAGGAACCGATGAATCCAGAAAGGTGGTGTGTGAAAAGTGAAGTTCATTGACTAAAATTAGGAACACTTACAAGGAAGGTACCTCATTGATTTCTTTCATTTTGTGATATGTTAGAGTACTTAAAAAAACATTAGATTTGTATTCCTTTTTAAATGCTAACTTGTCGGCTTAAGGCATGTAAATCACCCTTAAATTTCACCCCCAAAAATAGTTTTTCTTAAATATCTTGTAAACTATTTGGAATTTTGAAATAAAACCAACGCCAAAATGTTTCTTATAAAAAGGCGCTTATACATGCACAACTAGTTTACGAGATACTTAAAAAAATTGTTTTTGGAGGTGAACTTTAAGGGCGATTTTCACCTCCTAATCGACGAGTTAGCCCTTAAAAAGAATACGTATCTAATATTTTTTAAGTACTCTAACATGTCACAAAATGAAAGACAGCGGTGAAGTACACCTGGGGTACCTTCCTTGTAAGTAAAATTTGTGTAGCGATTAAAAAGGACTAAAGTTTAGGGATATTAAGTAAAACTGAAATCAAGTAGATCTGAATGACGCATTAAAGATTAGGAATAATAATTAGAATTTGCGACATAGTTAACGATGTTTAAATAAGAGTAGATTTAATATTAGATAGGTTTACTTTGTGAAAATCCATATTAAAACATGGGATCGTTGCTTTGTTACTTTTCACAACAAAATCGTAGAAAAAACAAGTAGGTATGGGGCCACTTGAGCATGGGAAAATTTTTATGCAAATGAGCTAATTAATTATTCAAATTTTTGGTAATTGGCCCGGGCCAAATTTTGGGGGTTTTTGACCTTTAATTTTGGTTTTGGTGATTTTTCAAGTTTTGGAAGTTGACCCGTTGACCTTGAGGTCATTGACCTTTATTTTGGCAATTTTTGCAATTGGCCCTATGGACCCAAATTTTGACAATTTTGGTACTTTTTGACATTTTAATTTTGGTGGTTATTTGAATTTTTGGAATTAACCCACCACGCCTCATTTTGGTGAGTATATTTCTCGGTAATGGTGTTCAAATTAAATAAAATGCTGTCAGTTGATGGATTCGATCTGGGGTCTTTTTGCTTACGACGTGGTGATGTTAACCGTTGCTCTACGGCACGTGTTAACCATGCATGCATTAAATGTGGCAGGTATTCTACACACGAGCGCATGATAGTTGATTGATCATGTGATATGTGAGTGTACTGATAGAAAATTTTTCACCTGATTATAGAAAATTTTTCCATCTATTTATAAATTCATATATGTATGCATGAATGTTTTCATAATATGTTGTTTTTAGACAATTTACTGCAAGTGATACTACTTATTTTATTACTGTACTTAAACAGTCAGTTTTTATTGATAATCAAACTCTAACAACAATTGCAGTTCAATTACAAAACGTCCGGTTAGTCTAAGGTATTCAACGACATTGACTAACTATATACTGCGGTGATCTAGTTAATAGTAGCCATGGTATCCATCACCATACAAACGGTACATTCGCTATATTACCTTATATCTACTATGTTGTTTTACTTGACTTTCACGATGCAATACAAACAAGAAATAGTTTAAACATTATTGTATTGTTGTTGTTATAATTTTTGCAACAAATTAAAGATTTATGTAACGGTCCGGATGGAAATTCGTATTCAATTGAATTTAAAAAATAAATTTATTTCAATATTATAATATTTCTTCTTCATATTGTAATAATGATAACAATTACAATTTGTAATAAATGCAAATTAAAAATTACATACATATATATTTCTTTTATTTATACACATATCTTTTTTCCAACAATAATGTTTATTTTTTCGATTACTTATGCATAGTTTTAGTTATAAAATAAATTTCAGACCTGTAATTGTGCTATGCTAAATTTACATTATTTGATGGAACCCTTTTTAACAATTAAAAAACATTCATGTAGTTTTAAAAATATTTTATTAACAATTGTTACATATACAATTACTGTATCAAAAATTAGGTATGCTGAATATTGAAATTTTCTTTTAATATTTTGTACACAGCCAAATAATTCTGTAAGTTCATTGCTGGCCTTGGATCGACGTATGGTCTGCTATCCCAACTAACAAGGGCTGTTCCATTGGCGGTACCTTTTTCAATATTCTATAAAATCCACTTTAACAGTTAATCGTCTTCTTCGTTACACCTTGGGCCGTAGCCAAGTGGAGGAAGGTCGTATTCTTTCACAATTTTCAATATAAAATTCAAGAGTTCCGGTCGAACATATCTTATTGCTGTTCGCAACCACAGTGTAAGATAGTGTGTCATCATGTCAGATCCATCTGAACGGTCTTCTTCAATATCAGATTGAGTAAAAGTATAGTTGAACAACAAATCAAAAATTTCCGTAGATGTCTTCCGTTCCATAGCCATTGTTATTTTTCCAGGATGAAAAATTTTAATATCTCTTGTTGCAATGGATTGAATCATTTCCATATTGCCTTTTTTAATAGCTTCATCCAGCATCTTATTCAACAGTCTATGTTTTACTATCATGTTCTCTTTAATTTTTGCACTCATTGTTATCTCCACCACCGCCACTGTTGTGTTGTCCAAAAATAAATAAAAACTGTTCCATTTTTAAAAATTTTCAAATCTATATGCTCTTGCTATTATTTTATAATGGTGTTGAGATTTTGTAATCAAAACAAGAGTTTTCTCATATTCAATGTCGATCAAGTTTTTATTTAACATCTTCTATACGGTTTAAGATACAATCCTTCGCCAACAGTGCTACTTTCAACATCAAATTCGTCTTCAAGGTCAATAAATTTTTCTGTGTTGGACTTTAGTTTGAAACCCAAATGACGAAGAAAATTTTTGTTTTCTAATGTTAGTGGTGCTTGCTTCCTTTCCAATTTAGTAGGAAGCTGTAAATTGTTTGCTTTCTGATCGGTAAATACCAGCATGTTTGCCAAAATTAATTATAAAAGACCGTATGACCAGATGATGTTTTCACTCTAGTTATCTTTTTGCAACTGACCATTAATTGTTTCTACATGGGTATTTAAAGTTTTAACGCTTTCTGTATGGTTTGAGATACAGGCCTTGGCCAACAATGCTACCTTCGTCATCAGATTCATTAGTGACGGTAATATTACTTTCATTGTCGTCGTCATCATCGTAATCAGTTATTATTTTTCCTAAAACTGGTTCAATGATATCAAATTTTTCCAGTTCACGAATAATTGATGTAATTTGCTGTCCAATATTTGTTTTCCTTAGTTTATTAAGGTTTTGCTTTAGTTCGTTACGTTGTTTCTCATTTTTCACATAATAAGCAAAATTAGTATTCTTAATATCGCTTCCAACCATTAAATTGCTAATTATTCCAAATATTTGATCTCCAATTTGTGTGGTAGTCATTAAAGTTTTTAATTCATCTACTAAAGTGTTCGGGTTACGCCAATATTTTCTTGCAACTAAATGTTCATTGTCGAAGTTACTATACTTCATATGTTTGGCTTTCGCGTCTTCAGTTATCGAATTGGGTGTTAAAGGTCGTTTTTGTTCTATCCTTCTATCTTCTCTATTCTTTTCTTCTTTTTCCCCTTCTTCTTCTTTTTCACTAACATTTTTTAATTCCTTGATCATTAATAGATCTAGTGCTGTTTGTAAAAGTCCAGTTAAGTTTGGTGTTCCAGTGTAATTATTGAATGTTGATAAATCTTCTGGTTTACTTTCACCAGTCCAGTTATTTTTCCCATCTTTAGATTGTACCATTTTATGTGAATTTTTTAAAGTGTTAAATTTATTTTTTATTGCTTCTGTTACAGCTACCATGCTTTGATCAAAAGGATTCAAGCTCCGATTCATTTCCTCTACATGCTTAGTTTGAAACACTGGTGGCATCTTTTCTTCTTCTTCTGTGCTATTTCTTGGAAAGCTATAGTCATTTCCGCCATCACTACCTTCATAATTAGATTTTGAGGATTCTTGTTGTCCTAAAAATCGTCTGTTTTCAGCATCGCTTATGTAGGTCTCATTGTTTGCCTGCTGATCAGTAGCATTTTCAAACTGATTGCCCATGCTCACGTTATTGTATGATGAAAATTCCCGCATATTTGAAGGTTTGTGTATTGTTCTAATGTGGCGCAATAGAGAATCTTTCCGTTTAAAGTTTCTACCGCATCGTACACACTTAATCATTTTGAGAGATGTAAATGGTTCAGCTGATACCACAAGACTGGATAGCTTACATATCGGTAAGGACTTACATAGATTAAGACACCCGCCACCACCGCCACCGTCGAAACCACCGTCGCAGCCGCCGCCACCGTCGAAACCACCACCACCGCCGCCGCTACCATCACCACCACCACCACCGCAGTAGAAACTCTAGTCATACGCTTTTCCTTCACCCTTTTTTGTTCTTAAATTGTTTAAGTAATTGATATATATCCATTAAAATATTACGTTCAGGACATGATATATTAAAAATTGATAGATTAGATGTACCACTGCGTACTCACATCCCTGTGAATTCATTAAATTCATAAAATTTATATTTTTTGTAAAAGTATAGATAACCATTATTATATCTGACGTGTATTATACCTAAACACTGACTATTGATAACGTGTATTATATTTAAACACTGAAGGTATACTGGGGAAAAGATCTGATGTAAATTCTTATTTAACTATTGCGAAATCGCACTCGTTAATTTCGGAATAGTATAAATTATCATGAAAAATATACGTTTTTCCAGTGTACGTATTTACTATTCCATTTATTATAACAAAATTTGAAATACCATTAAAAACAGAACATATATTTTTAGGATATCCATCCATTAAGCGCATATTTGTATATGTAATCATATATACAATATTATTTACTATAATAACTATTTCACCACTAGGTATTCTATATGCTATGGGAGAAATTTGCAGAACTCGGACATATACGATTTTTTCTTTTTTAACCGATAAAAACGAAGCAATAGTGGTGGAAATAATTACTAGAAAAGGTCATCTCAGTGCCGCGCCTGGGGCCCTAATTTGTAGGGTGCCACGCGTCGTGCTAGTAACGGCGCTACGCGCCGTAATTTGTACGACGCTACGCGTCGTTTTTATAGCGGCGCTCCGCGTCGTTATTTGTACGACGCGTAGCGTCTGGGCCAAAGCGGCGCTTCGCGCCGTAATTTGTATGACGCCCGCGTCGTTCTCATAGCGGCGCTCCACGCCGAAATTTGTACAACGGTATCTAACACACTCAGACACACTGCTATCCACAATTTTCTTACATATACGCTTAGGACTTGCATGCATATATATCACCACTAAGTATATGGAATATATTCTCTATGTATAAATGTGGTACTTTTCATAGGTATTAAAATAAAAAGGTTAAAATTATTTTAAAAAAATTTTATTTTAAACTTTTATTATAATTTTTTTTCTAACGATTCAGTATTTTTACGGTTTTTTATTATTAAATAATAATAAATAATGCAAGTAATTTTGTTAAATTAATTGTTGTATCAAAAATGTGAGTAACTTTTAAAATGTAATTATTAATAATAAAACGCAATTATTTTTAATAAAAATATGTGACCGCGCTTTAACTCTTTAAGGGCAATAATTCTCAGCCTCATTTGTTTCTTTTTTCCGGCAGACATAGAAATTACAGCGTATGTCCGCGTTCTACATTTTACCCATGCTATGGATATCTTAGTTACATTTACTGGTAAAAATCGTAGGAAATCGGTAATAATATCGGCCTTAATATCCTATTACTATCGCTCATATCGATAATCCATATCCATTTTAAATAAAATATATACATTTTTCAGTCAATAAGAAAAGTGTTTAAATATTTCAAATCACACAAAACAGGTAGGTTTTTAGGGATCTTAGGAATTGTTGATAACGTAGTAGTAGGTGTACTAGAAGCAGATATTGGTGTTGATGGTAGTGGAACAAATTATGTTTTCTTCTTCTTTGGTCCGTACAAATTTTGAATTTCAATAACATCATCCACAGATAATTGTAGACTTCAGTTTGATCTGTAGAACGCGTACATAATAGACTCATTATTAGGTGAGTGATGTAATTCAAGCACGTGACCGATCTTTGGTGAAGTAATATCGAAAACAGATTAATTTTGTCCGGTTCCCCGACTTGTCTTTTAGTCCATGGTTCGTCACTATCCATATGTATTTCAACTGTCCGATTTCCGCGAGGAAAAAATACATGTCCTAGTACACTTCCTGGGCCATCAAAACTATCGTTACATATTTTCCGCTCTTTATGATACGTATACCAAAACCGTTTGTTAGATATCAGAATATCTCGCTAATTTTCGTCATGTTCGAATATTAATCCACTCTGATCTTCCCACATTTGAAAGGCTGCTTTAGTTATCTGTAAAATCGAATCGTTTGCATATGCATAATGCCATTTTATGTGTGTTTTATTCCATCTCTCTCTTTGGTAAATATTCAAGTCGTCGTCGCTGTTGACATGATCAGGTACACTACATCTGGGTGAATTAATTAACTGTAACGTTTGAGCGTCGATAAGGCCGGAAACCGGTAACTTGTAAAACTCCTGAAATAGTGATAATGTTGTTGAAAACGTATCTTCCAAAGTTGCAGTGTCGTTCGTTAGATATCCATAGTGTTTTAGGTAATTTATAATATATCCTTTTCGATTGGCTTCAGCATAATATACTAAAAATAAGACAATAAAAAACAGTATTTTCATGATTAAATTTAACAGAAATGAATCGTTCAATGCTTTACCATTGACTAATTAAATAATACCAAAAACCGCTTATTTCATAAAGGATATATTTCAATAAAATAAATCTATTTTTCGGAAAAATTTATTAACAACTAATACAAAACACAGTATATAGATAACTTTTATTATTATTATGTGGAAGCTGTGTCCATTTTTGGGTTCATTTCCGTTGTTGGGTTCGCTTCCATTTTTGTATCTATTGTTGAATTCGTACTTATTATTGCGTTTACTTTCATTGTTGTGGTTGATACTTGCATCTTCAATGTTGTGAACGCCACGCATATGTTGTTTATAATTAAATCGTCTATTAAATACCTTGCCGCATAAATTGCACTTTAAAACAACGCACTTTAAAAATTTTAAAATTAGGTGTAAATTAAACATTAAAATCAAAATTAATTACTGCTAGGACGCACACACATTAAATAAAAAACAATATCATAAACGTGCATATTCTTGTTAAGAAACAGTTTTATACGTTATAAATTAATAATTAAAAACGCCGTGAGCAGCGGAGCCCCATCACGGAAGTCGAATTTTTCCTTTCATCTTCGGTATTGAATGTCTACAAGCGAAATGTAATTGAAAGTCCACAAGCGATTTGCCATTTTGATGGTTTCAAAACTGATGATGAGTGTCCGGTTGATCGGGGCTTTAAAAAAAGGTTTTAAGTTTTTAAGGGCTGAATCTCAGTAGGGGAGAGCGGGGCTATGCCGTACACTTAAGGGAGAGCTGTTATTGTTCATCTAATATCGAGTATAAAATTATAAGAAAATTAGCAGTATATAATTTGGACAATTGGCTACTGATTTCACACAAAGAAATTTGAATTATTCCCCTGTTTAAATATTTAAATTAAATTACAAAAAAGTGTCTCTGTACGAAATAGCCCCGGGGGTCGGAACTATTCCGTACGGTAGGAGGGGCTATACCGTACAGTAAAAAAATCATCTTGTTAAGGAAGTAAATAAGAGTAATGCAATAAATTATTGTAAAAAAATCATCTTGTTAAGGAAGTAAATAAGAGTAATGCAATAAATTATTGTAGAAAACACATTTTATTATTTATTGTCGACTCAACTAAGAAACAACATAACGTAACTTGTATTATCGGTATATTTAGTTCAGCTTATAAAAGTATAAAAAGTGTTAGGTTAACTTTTATCAAAAAAAGTGATAAATTTTAGAGAACGAAAGTATTTTATTTAAAGTTTATACATTTAAACAAAAATCACAAGTAAAATTATTTGCAGACTCGGCAGACTTTATTGTATTTCCTGCATCAACTACAATTTATTAATGTTACCATATTAAACCATTTGGGGCTAAGTCGTACACTTCTGTACGGTTTAGCCCCATCCTGTACCTTGTGGGAGTTTCATAACCTAACCTCAAATTCCGTCACCTAATTAGTGTTCACTAGTAATCAAGAGAGAGTTTAAGAAAAGTAATTTCTCATGATCTTATCGCTATTAGCTCATAAGTAAAGGTTCTCCACCCAACTCTTATTTGGCAGTGCCCCAAAATTATAAGAGAAATAACAAAAACAAGTTTTTTCACCGTCATATTGGCATTTATACGCACAGCGGAACGAACTCAATCCTGTGATTTTCCGCGGTCAGGCGCTAGGTTGCGACAACGATTGGACTTGTCTAGCTTGAAATATAGACACGAAAAATGAGTGTATGGTTTAGCCTCGCTGTACGGTATAGCCCCGCTCTCCCCTAAATTTCAATTTTACTAGAAGGCCTTTATGAAGGTATTTTTTCTTTCCAAAAAAATCCAAAATTTCTATTTTATAAATAATAAAAATTCAAAATTCCTAATTTATAAATAAACAGTGACTTTAATAACATTTTCAAATTACTTAATACTAGCTGTGACCCGTGGTTTCACCCACGTAAAATTATCTTAACTATTGGTCAAATGATCAATTTTAAATTAGATATTCGGATAATACCTCGCTCCGCTCGTCAAACGATTCTAAAGTAGCAATCTGCATATTTCAATAGCATGGCTAAATCCCGCACCCTTATGTAGCTAGATACTCGTATCAATAGGTAGTTTTAGGAGTATTTCCATTTTAAGCCTTGATTGGGGCACCAAGATAGCAGGGGACAATTTTAATATCACAATTAATTTGGGGCTTATTTGATGGCCTTGACGGACAATCCTGACCTCGAGGTTCATTCAAATTTGATATTCTAAAATTCTGAGCATAATTCTCGCCTAATAACCCTAAATTAACCGTATTCATATTTCGATAGCATATTTAATTTTCATAAAATATTTTCAAAATCCAACCGTTTAATCTTAATTCTATTAGATAGTGCTGGGGGTTAATTTTGATGTCACTTTACATTTAAATTAAATATTCTAAATTTCTTTATAAAATCAGTTTCTTCTAGTGTTTCGCTCCGTTCGTCCAATGATCTTAAAATATATATATATATATATATATATATATATATATATATATATATATATATATATATATATATATATATATATATATATGTATGTATATATATATATATATATATATATATATATATATATGTATGTATATATATATATATATATATATATATATATATATATATATATATATATATATATATATATATATATATATATATATATATATATATATATATATATATATATATATATATATGCATATAGCTGAGACCCGCGGTTTCACTTGCATAAAATTATCTGAATTATAGGTAAAATTTATATAGGTCAATTCAATCATATATTCCAAAATTCTGTGCAAAATCAATTATTTATAGCACTTGACCCTGCTCGCCCAATGACTCTAAAATGACTATCTTCATATTTTATTTGCATGGCTAATTTCCGCACCGTAAGAACTTAGTATAGAACCAACAGTCTTAGAATTGCTTCTATTTTAGGCCCTTCAAGGCACCAAGGCCCCAGGAAATCATTTTAACGTCAGTTTCATCTTTCACAGAGATCTCAACAGTACTTGAGTAAAAATTGTCAAATTTCTTCAGTTTTTTAATTCGCTCTCTGTTTGATGTAACTGACGGACAATGTGAAGACACGTCCATTTAAATTTGATATTTTGAAATTTTGTACAAAATCAGTTCCTTATGTGCTTCGCTTCGCTCGCTCGACGACACAAAAATATTATTCATATTTTCAAGTCATATTCATATTTTTATAGTACGTCTAATTTTCATAAAATTTTATCAAAATGAGTCAAGTGGTTTAATTAGAGTATAGAGTTGTTTAATTCGATAGCGCTGGATGATTCATTCCAACTTCACCTTAATTTCATATCAAATATTCTGAATTGGCTATATTCATATTTCAATAACATGTCTAATTTCCATACCTTGAGATCTTATCGTAGGTAGTTAGATATGCATAGTGACAATTTCAAGAGAACTGTAATTTGTGAGACATTTTGAGATCCCAGGGTCTGGAGAATATTTCAGAATTCACATTAATTTATTTCGGAATCTCTGTAATATTTGAGAAAAATTTGGATAAGATCCGTTTGGTCGTTTATTTGGAGGGTTTTTTGGGTCCGCAAAGCTCACGGGGGGGTTTTATCCTCATGTCGTTTTTCAGAAACTCAGTACTATTTGAGAAAAATTTTGCCAAGATTCGTTCAGCCATTTATTTTGGGTTTCTTTGGAGAGCCAAAAATTTGGTAACGATACGTCCAGTTGCTTACTTTAGGCTTTCTTGGGGGTTCTCAGGTCCTACAGGATAACTTCAACTTTGATCGTCTTTTTTTTGGATTCTTATACCAATTTTACCTATAGTTTTGTTATATCATTTTTTTGATACCTGCTACCGTTTTCTCGAAATTACTGAAGACAGATAAGTAAAGTCCATATTTCATTTTTAATATCAGGATGACCGAGCCCGGCCCGATGGAAATTTCATCTTTATGGAATTTGCTGAGAAGAGCAGACACACATGCCAATTGATGATAACTGGACAGTCCAGTTGTCTATTTTCTTTAAAGGATACAAATAGTTTGAAATTTTTTAACCTAAGATTCCCAAATATTTTACTAATTTATCATAGGAGATGAAGGTTTAAAAATAATAATTCTACATTCTTCCGTAGAATAAACTGCTTCTTTATTTTCTCTTTTTTCCAAAAATTGTTCGGTATCTTTTATAGAGAAAATAAAGAAACAATTTATTCTACGGAAGAATGTTGAATTATTATTTTTAATCCTTCATCTTCTATGATAAATTAGTAAAATATTTGGTTACAAAATTTCAGATTATTACAATATCCCAATAAAACCATATTGGATACAAATAGTATTTTGCACAGTAAATAAGTAATTTCATAGTAGTCCCAGGTAAAAATATTATTGATAGTATCTCTAGGAATATTTATTAATACTTATATACAAAAATCTCAAATTACAATTACTTAGTAACTATCTAAAATTTTTACGATTTTTTGATAAATTGGCCACAGACTGCTGTATTACAGTAATAAAAAATTAATATCTTACGGTTTTTCGTAAATTTCGACGGTTAGACAAAAAATTTTGCAAAACTCGTTCTTAGCGAGCGCCTACGACCCAATAGGGACCTACATGCCTAATTTCAAGTTTGTAGCTATTGTAGTTTTGGAGATTTCTATATAGATGAGTGAGTGAATGAGTGGTATTTCTCTTTTATATAATAGATGTATGTATGTATTTCATTTGTTAAAAAATTGTATTCACTTTTTTTTAAATTTTTTAAAATTACTATTCGCCTACTTGTATTTAGAATAAAAGTAATGCATTTAAAACACATTTAACAATAGCATTCAATTCCGATGTAAAAATGGAAGAAGTGGGGGGGAAAAGTAATGTAGACTCCCTAAAAGGTACTAGCTGGATACTAACTGAATACACGTACAAAATTTCAGCCCTCTAGGTTTCCTTAAAGTGCTTAAAGTAATGTGGACTCCCTAAAAGGTACTAGCTGGATACTAACTGAATACACGTACAAAATTTCAGCCCTCTAGGTTTCCTTAGAGAGTCTCTAGATGTGTTAGAAAACAAGCAAAAAAATTAAGGAAATATTGGCGTAAGAATCGTGGGGGTAAGGGTTAAAAGTTGAAACCCGCCAAAAACAGTGTCTGGCTATTAGCTTAACCTATACATAAAATTTCAGCCCTCTAGGTTTATTTGGGGAGATTTTGACCCGAACGAAACTGTTAAAAAACAAGAAAAATCATGTTTTATTAGGTATAAAAATGGTGGGGGTAGGGGTTAAACGTCGAGACCCCCAAAAGGCACCCCTTGATGCTAACTCAATCCGAATACTAAAATCAGCCCTCTAGGTTTATTTGGGTGACCTGTGCGAGTGGTACAAACTTCGAAAACGTCGAAAATGCATGAAATTGTAGCTTAAAAATGAGGGGAGTGGGGGTAAAATATTAAAATCTCCAAAAAGCACAACCTAGGTACGAACTTTATCAACACACCAAATTTCAACCCTCTACGTTAATTCTGGGGGGCTGGGGGCCTGTTACATCCAGCGAAAATAGTTTTTCCCCCCTCTACTCCCACCAAATCATCCTAGGAAGCTGGATTTTGGATATGTTGTAGATAATTGACCGAAACATTATTTAAAACCGGTTTGGAAAAGTTTTATTGCTTTTCCGCCCCCCACCACCCCCTTAAAGGTCGGGTCTGAAAAAAAATTTGCCCAATATTTGACCCCACTTTGATAGTATGAGGTGCCTCGAAAATGAGACCCATTTACCAAATTTCATCTCTTAACTTCCATAAGGGGGCCCTACACAAATTGAAAGGTGGCGGGAATATATATATATATATATATATATATATATATATATATATATATATATATATATATATATATATATATATATATATCAGACATTTTTTTCTACATATTCGTGTTCTACGGGTCCGAAAACGGATAGCGCCCCTACTCTCGCCTCTCGCAGCTCTTATCGTATAGACTGTATAAGTCTAATTTTTCGGAGAAAATTCGACTAAAAAGAAGCGGACATATGGATTTCTGGTTATTATGCTTTGTAAATAATTTATATTTTTTCATTTTCAATAATATGGTTGTGCAATTTTTTTATGCGGTAGATAGGTATAGATAAAAAAACCCTAGATTTAAACAAAAACTATATAAAAAGTCTGGAGCTGTATTTTTTGCTTTAATTAAATTTCAATATTTGTAAATTTGTTGTTGTGATATAATTTTTTTTTTTGTGATTTATTTATGTTCAGCATGGTGAACGTTAATTTAGCTAATGTGCTTCATATGTTAATGACAACATTTCAAATATCAAATTTCGCCTCATACCCGGTAACATACCGGGAGATTGAGTTACATGATATACTTAAGGACATAATAATTCAATCAATTGAAAATATATCGTTTGTTATTGAACATGGTTTAATGTTAGCATTTAGTTCTGAATTTAACGAAAATACCCTGGAACAGCATGAAAATTTCCTTCGTGATTATGATGAGGAACCGGATGAAAACATATCCAGAGAAGTTGATGAACCATCATGTTCATATGGATAACAAGATTTTGAAGATCTAAATTATAAAGAACAAGCTGTTCAGAAGAGTGAAACATTTAAAGCAGTTATACCGGTGGGAAAAGCAAGTTGAAGAATTCGAAAGTAAGAGAGATAAAGTAATTTTCATTAATCAGTATGTTTTAAATAATTTTTAAGATGCAGTAGATAGAGGAGCGATAACTCATGACAAGGATCTTCGACGATGGGCACTAGATGCCAGGAATACAATTGATTTATACAATTATTTGACAAAAATGAAGTAGGCATTTTATAAACTTAATTTTTTTCTATAACTATATGCAATAATATTCTTGCGTGACTTAACAAAATCAAATTTTAAAATTATTTGTATAAAATTTAAAGTTTTAGTCAGACATCAACGGGTATAATTTGATATATTTTAGCAAGTTATTAATTACAAGACAATTCACTTAATGAAAACCTTATAGAAATATTTTTATTTTACTGATTGTCAGTAAATTTACTACTGGCACTTCAAATTAGCTGCCCAGTTTTGAGATTTTAGAATTTAAATTAAAACTTTGAGCAAAAACAGGTAAACTAGTATTTTTTATGTAGTTTTCATATATGCTAATAAAATTTTAATATACTAAAGCATATCCACCCTATTTCAAAATTTACCCTGAATTTTATCTGAACAGCCCCTCCAGTAGGTTCGACCCTGGTTTTATACACATCAATAGAAAGCTCTCTAAAAATAAAGTGTTTTGTCAATTTAAAGTTTTTTTCTATCTGCCGCCGCTTTCAAGTTATCAAGCAAAATTAAAATTTTACGCTAATTTTGAAGGGTGGTTTCACCCCTTAAATGGCGACGGTGGCAGATAAAAAAATACAGGTCTATTATTTTTGCTTGTACTACACATATACCAAGTTTCATCAAAATTGCAAATTGACATTCCAAAACCTTTCCTTGTAAGTACAGTCGGTGTCTGTGGTATGCATATATGTATTATAACTATATGGCCAATCCCTATAAGAGGCAGTGGTTGCGATGAAGTGAGACGGATAGACATCGGGTAGAGGCACTTCAGTTGTTTTGCGCAGATGCATCGATTAGTGTTTACCGTGTTTACTGTTCAGATTGGTTCATATTACCACCAAAAAAGTCGCATTTGCGCAAAACGAACAAAATACTTCCAAATCTGCACCGTGATGTTGGGACGTTTTTTTCATATCCATTTGGCTATATATGTATACTATATATATGGTGGTATGCAGATCGACCTAGTTAACCACAGATTTAATTTTCCGTCTTAATTAACAGAGGTCGTTAGATGTACCACTGGACGAACAATAAATCATGTATGCAGAAGTGCACAATTGGAAAATTCTGTAAAAATGCAGCAACACGGTTAAAAAATAATGATATGGATAAGGTCGAGAGTTGAATATGGGGAGTTGAGAACTAGAGTTGAAGTAGTAGAGTTGGATGCTGGATTTGGGAGAGGTTGAAAGTTTGAAAAGTGAATATGCGTGTTTACAGTGGTTTGAGGGGTAATTGTTGTAAGAGTAGTGTAGTGTGGAAGAAAGTGTGGAAACAAAAGGGAAGTCTAAGGTAGCAGAAAAACGAAAAGAAGAGACGCTAGAAAATTAACGGTAGATCACAAACGAATCGGTGAGAGAAAAATTACATTGAATGATTTTTTTTTCTTTTAATATAGTTTTCTGAAATATTGAAAATAGATGTATAGATAATAATAGTTGTTTAATGTGTAATAGTTAGGCAGATTAAAGTTAGGCAGATTAATGCACAATATTTGTTAGATGTGGACATGCCGGACAAAAGCACCAATTTTGGTTTACATATTGATTAAGTTCTAATCTTTAAGTTTTAAGTAGGATCCACTCAATTTCATCACCTACAAGGCGGCCATCTAGAATAATGTCTTCCAAGAACCTGTAATGTTATTGACAAGAAATATACTTAGTTGCTAAATGTACCCGCGACGTTGTTCACTTTCTCAAAAATTGTTGTTTCGGTACATCTATATATCGGTCACTATCTAAACCAGTGTTTCTCAACCGCCGGTCCGTGAATGTATTTCGTCAGTCCGCAGAAAGTTGTGTGAAATTATTCATTACAATTTTTATTTTAAATCAGCTAATCAAAAAAACATATTTTAATGTTATCTGCTACTTCAATACTAACTCCCAAATTTTAATTAGCAACCACCTGTGTTGATGTAATTTCAACAAATTTCATATCAATAACTAGGTCTTTAAATATAGCAATACGGCTAATTTAAACTTTTTATCTATGTCATACCGTTTTCGAGATATTTGAAAAAATTTAATTTTTACCCCAATTTTTGAAGTCATACCAGTTTTGTGTATTGAACTTAATTTGACTTCTGAGTTATTATGTTTATAAAAAGGCCTTATGTTGTATTAAATTTCATTTCAAATAAATCAAAGTGCTTTGTAAATAGAAAACGTAAAAATAAAGTTAAATGAAAATTCTTAGCGATTCGGGAGATATTTACATAATTATAATTTGTAAACGAAATAAGAAAAAGGGAGAATTTCTTTTGCACGCGCGGAGTTTCCGCGAAATAACTTGTTTTAATGTTGTAATATTGATATCTAAAAAAGTAATTAACTTATGGAACTAAATCTTGGTTTACTGTATTCATTAATATATTGCCCAGTATCCAAACTAAAATCGTGGGCTTAATATGTACCTGTTCAAAATTTATTGCCTCTCGTAGATGCATTTTTATGCCCTAAAACGTGAGTTTTTTCTAAAGGTGCGCCATAGTTAAAATTTTTAAAATTTTGACTTTATTCTAATTTGCACACTGGAGAACACAATTTGTAATAAAATGCCGTTTAAAATTTTTATTTCAAATGTCTTGGACCGAACTTATCGGTGTTACAGTTTCACCCTCTTTTTTGCGACCTCCACTTTAACGCTCTTTATAATAAAAATGAGGGAAAAGCAAAAAAAATTTGTAATTTTAAATGTTTGTCTAATAATATAAGGAAAATGTACCTCTAGTTATAAAATCACTGAGAAAAAATGATTGGAAATTGTGATTTTTTTGGTCAAAAAATAAGAATACTCCCTTAATGAAAGTACTCAAACATGGGTTGCATTTTGAATTAGATTACCTGCTGCATCGAAAGTCTGCATCAAACTTAACTTGTAAAATAGCAAGAATGGTTGTAGTGGAAGCTGCTTATGTAAAAAGAAAGTTTGAAAGTGCACAGAATATTGCAGCTGTATATGTCAAGAAGGTTTTTTTTACAGTATCCATGGCTAATGGTTATCGATTGGTTATTTTTAAATTTACATATTTGTAAAAAATGAAAAAAAATTGTGTCGGGAAAAAAGCTTCTATAAACCCCTTTTGTATCATTCAGTCTTTTTTGTTTGCGGGCTTAGGCTGTGTGACATTTCATGTTTATACCAAGTTTCATAAAAATTGCATATCTTCCTATTGAAAAACTCAATAAAAATATTTTAAACGAAATTTGTCCAATTATTTGAAAATGGCAACCATGTGTCTGATAGGGTTAAGTGGATTCTACCCAAAATTTGAAGCTTAGGGTATGGGTAGTAAGTAAAAAAAAGAATTGGTACTTTTGTCCAGCATGTCCATATATTTTTATTAATCTTCCTGACTATAAGTTAATATTGTGTTTTTAACTAACTATAAATAATTCTTAAGTAAGGGTTTTTTATGTACTAAGTACATTATAATCAATTTTGAGTATATGAAAAAAAAATCTATGTACTTGAAAGAAAAGATGATTAAATATTAGGAGTAGCTGAAGCCCGAATTAATTCATATGCTTTAGAATATTTAGTTTTTCTTTAACTTTTTAATAATAATTTTACTTTATTTTTCAATAAATTTATATTCTTAAGTCTTTTATTAAGAGGAATTTCGAAGCAGTTTATTTCAGTTAACCCTTTCAAGGAAACATTCTGCCTTATTTCCTCCCTTCTTTGGTTATCCTACCCTATTTCCTACCCCGGTGGACACCTATATGGTGAGCTCCCGGAGCGATTACCAGTCTCGCACGAACTAACCCACACACTAAGTGCCTAGTTCAGGCAACCGCTCGACCGAACTAGGACCGGTCACTACATCAGGGACCGAGTTTCCATCTCCGTCGTCACACTTAGATCTTATGTGATCTGCATAAATAATAAACTAGAAATCGATCTGTATACATTTAATGGTTCGCCTAATCAGACATTCATGAGAATAGTGAACGTTTGATTAATCTCATAAAAATTATATAAAACCCTTTTTTGTTTTTACGATTTGTTTATCATAATTGTACTCAATTTTTTTGCACCTTGATATATATTTAATTGATCACTTACCAATATTAATGTAAATGGGTGGTTCTACTTTTTAGGTCTCAACCATAAAAAAAAAATAGAGAAAGCCATTTAGTAGATTTCATGCGACTAGAATGTCGGAAAATTATCATAGATTCGGTATCTGCAGACCAGCAGCGCGGTTTCATATTAAAACCAATATTTTTTGCGGATTACTGAATCCAGGCAGAAAAAAATGTTTAAATTAAATTTAAATAATAAAATTTAAATTATTATTTAGATAATATTTATATTATGTTCTCCTAATATCAATAAAAATAAATAAAAAAAAGTTGGTTTTTTTTGTCTGATTTACGAATAATTAATTGAAGAGTGTGTTTTGTTGTATGTTTTATGATACAAAAAAATTGGTTAGGAAAGTTGACCAAATTAATCAACTTAGTTAACTAAAAAATTTAGTTGATATACAAACAAACACAGATATAATAAATATATACTTATTTTATTATCGTATCCTTCGCCACATTCATGTCTCCCGTCGTCACATTCTACCGTGACGAAGGACACACGCGCGACGAAGGACACAATTTTCCAACAAAATCGTTATTAATCGTGAACAGCGATCATTTAGATCGAAAACTTGAGTTTATCGTAAAGCTTACATTATTACAAATAATATTTACGTAAAAACGATTTGAAATTCGTTAAATACATACCAGAAAAAGCTGTGACGAAGGATACAATCAATAAACACACGCAACCGGTCTTCTTGCTTGATGTAAAAAAATGACAAGCTCTCAATGTTAATCACTTGATTTGACTTTCGCTTTATGTTCTATGGTCTTTGGCGTTTCGTTTCACCAAAAAACATGATCCTTTCACGTATTTTTTTAAACTTGTAGCAATATTTGACAGTTGTGACGAAGGATACCCAAATTTTCGCGACAATTTTTCGTCAGGCCAAAAAAAAAATAATTCTGCAGATAAATAAAATTTAACTTTCTAATTACCATGCGTAAGAATTTAACTCTCTTTTTTATTTATAAAATTGTGTGGTTTCAGTAAACTTATTTTTAAAAACGTTATAGTTCCAAGCAATACGTAATAGGGACATGCGTTTTAGAATTGCAATAAAAATTTGACACCATTTTTATAAAAAAAATTAAATCAAAAATTAAAGTAAATGTAGGTAGGTCATCTAAATAGGAGTTATTAACTTTATTTATATAAAATAAATAACAGTATCTTCAATCTGTATATAGTTTTAACCTTTCTTATTGTGGAGGCAACTTTAATATTTTGAAGCACCTAAAAAGTAGAATCACCCAAATATATTTGTTAAGTTGATGTCTTAGATTTACATTTTGAATATTGCCTGAACTCCTACATCCAGCCGAATTCATTTCAGAAAGAGAGAAAAAAAGACAAAAAAAAAGTATTTAATCGTATGTGTCGACAAAATATTTCTTTTATAGTTCAACATTTTAGGGTACATATCAATTTGACGTTACCCCAATCTGAACGGACAATCTTAAGTCGCCATCTCATTATTTTGGTTAGGCAGATAACAGTTCACATAGTAACCGACATATTCACTGCGCTGACTGAGACCAATAATTAATAAGTAGTCTGACAACCGAAGTGGATCAGCGCGCTCCCCCGTTGAAATCAAACTGCGCCTCCGCGGTTGGAAGCTACGCTAGATATAATTGACGACGCCCGAGTTATCAATGGACTCAATAGGTATCAGACATGCCGAAACCAGAACTGCAAATACGAATTTTCTTTTTTAAAATAATATAAAATTAAATCGTGGTAGAAATCGAGCGACGGGCAGTTTGTGACTGAATTCACCATAAAGGATAAAATTTTGTAATTGATAGAGCTGGTATCTAGGGTGTGCTTTTGGGAGGTTTTAATTTTTAGTTCCCACTTCCACTGTTTCACGCTACAATTTCATGCTTTTTCGACGCTTTCGAAGTTTGTGTCAAGCCTACAGGGCCCCCAAATAAACCTAGAGGGCTGAAATTTTGTATTCTGATTAAATTAGTGTCGGGGGTGTGCCTTTTGGATGTCTCAATCTTTAACCCTTATTGATACGTCTAGAGACTTTCTGAATAAACCTAAAGTGCTGAAATTTTGTACATGTATTGAGTTAGCACCCAGTTAGTACTTCTTAGGGATTCCACATTACCTTGCCTCCCGCTTCTCCCATTTTTACATCGAAATTTAATTGCTACTGTTTAGTGTTTGGCAAAGTAGAGTGATTAATAGAGTGTCAATTTTGTTGCGAGTAGTGCATCCCTTCTACACCTTTCGCATGCCCACAGACTAGGTTTGAACCTTACGTCTTGTTTATTGTTAATACAAATACACGTAGTTTTGTTACAAGTATTAATAATTCTTTTAGTGACTCCTTAGTCATCCGTAGTGTATAATAATATTCTGCTTTATCATCAACAGCTATTTCCTTTAAAAGCTGTTTACTTACACTCAAATTTTTCCTCCTGAAATCCATTTTCTCTCTAATAGTCTTGTGGGTTTGTTCAGTTCCAATTCTAATACTTCTTCTATAATAATATTTATTATTTTTTTAATTATTATTTTATGTAATTTTTTAACTTGGCCCATTTCATTTCTTGTCCGTAAACTTTACTAAACAAAATCACTAAACACAATTTGAACAATACTCTACTAATCACTCAACACTGAGCATTAATCACTAGTCTACTAATTAATTAACTGTTATCACAAAATATGTAATAGATATGTAATTTAAAAAAAGTTGTTATATCACTTTTTATTTATAAAATAACAATTTTGAATTTTTAGGAAAGAAAAAACGTCCCTAAAAAATCCTTCCAGTTCAAGGTTTAAAGCCCTATTTAAATGCATATATTTAAAAATAAAACACAAAGGCTATTGGCGGATAAGCATGGGTAGCAATACCCTCGTACGAATTGTGTTGGTTTTTTTCCTGCGAACTGCTATCAACATGAAACTGAAATTTATTGAGTTTCAGCTCTTAAAAACGCACCCCTTGGGGTAAAAAATTATTTTTTGGAAATCGAAAAAATTTTGAATGGCTTGACGGATTTGGCTGAAGTTTTTATATGTTTCAGTACCTCTATAATATGTCTCAGAAATAATTATCAGGTTCAAAAAAAAAAACACAAAAATTCCCCACCCCCTCCCAAGAAAATAATTATTTAAATTTTTAATATTTTTGTTTCATCAACTTAACTATGGTACAATTAGTTACCAAAATTTTTTTGTCGGTTTCTTATTATAATTCATACAACATTATTATCTTTTCAGGATTATTTTCCGAGTGCGCTATAGTTAAAAAAATTAAACGTCTGAAAATGTTCAACGGGAAATCATTTGCGAATTTTTGAATATGTTCATAACAACATTTGTGACATTCAAAAAAAAGAAAGTAGTAGACTAAAATCTTCAAATTCCTCGATCAGCCGAACACTTATTATCAGTTTTTGAAATTACCAAAATGATAATCTACCTACAGTTTTTCAATATCTTGAAAATACCGAAGATGACGGGGAAAATGCGACGCCCGTGATGTAATAAGCAATAGTAGACCGTTGTTACTTGTTTGAAGTCTTTATTAATAAATAATTATAAAAATAACAAAATTAAATACATTATTCATAGGTACACAAAATCAAATATTAACTATTTATGTAATTTTATTTAATTAATTATACAAATATACTACTGCTGCTCACGGCGTTTTTAGCGAATTTCGAAAACTCGAAATTCAGCTATTACGGCCGCTCCCATGACGGAATCTGAGGCTGAGACTATAACAGAAATATGTTTTAAGGTCCCTAGAATACAAAAATAATATTCACTAAAATTTATATATATATATTCCCACGGTAACTCTCCAACAAAACGTTTAATGCTTATGAATTTTGGTGTGCGTACTGAAAACTAGATTGGTTCGGTTAAGTTCGTTAGCCAGACACGTCGGATGCCCAGAAGTAGGATTTTCGGGCATTTTTTGTTAACAAAATGAGTTTTTTGCCAGAATTAAGCAAAGCGAAAGTAAAGGGCAATATGCGTAAAAAATGTTTTTACACCATTGCTCTAAGTTAATTACTTTTTGCGGAAAAAATATGTTGGAAGAAATCATTATAAGTGGCGTGTCATGATTTGTTTAATCCAGTTTAACGATTCAGCTATATTCTATTTCTCTCAGTTGAATAAGTTTTTGTAATCTATCTGTTCCATTTTTTTATAGGAAAACTATCAAGAATATTTGTTTTATGTTATATGATCAGAATTTAGATTATGTTTACACCTTATTAAAATTAATAAGAGTTTGCTAAAACCGCATAAAAATTACGTTAATCCATATTAAAACAATAACATTTTAACGTAATTTCCTATTCAATTGACAATACAGTTATGATTAGAATTTATAAACAGAGCATTCTACTTATAAATAATTTTAAACATTCATTTTTTAGTCGAATTTTCTCCGAAAAATTAGACTTATACAGTCTATACGATAAGAGCTGCGAGAGGCGAGACCAGGGGCGCTATCCGTTTTCGGACCCGTAGAACACGATTATGTAAAAAAAAGATGTCTGATATATATATATATATATATATATATATATATATATATATATATATATATATATATATATATATATTTTCCCGCAACCTTTTAATATGTGTAGGGCCCCCCCATGGAAGTTAAGAGATGAAATTTGGTAAGTGGGGCTTATTCCGATGCACAACAATACTATCAAAGTGGGGTCAAATTTTGGGCAAATTTTTTTTCGGACCCGACCTTTAAGGGGGTGGTGGGGGGCGGAAAAGCAATAAAACTTTTCCAAACCGGTTTTAAATAATGTTTCGGTCAATTATCTACAACATATCCAAAATTCAGCTTCCTAGGATGATATGGTAGGAGTAGAGGGGGGAAAAACGATTTTCGCTGGATCTAACAGGCCCCCAGCCCCCCAGAATTAACGTAGAGGGTTGAAATTTGGTGTGTTGATAAAGTTCGTACCTAGGTTGTGCTTTTTGGAGGTTTTAATATTTTACCCCCACCCCCCTCATTTTTAAGCTACAATTTCATGCATTTTCGACGTTTTCGAAGTTTGTACCACTCGCACAGGTCACCCGAATAAACCTAGAGGGCTGAAATTTTGTATTCGGATTGAGTTAGTATCAAGGGGGTGCCTTTTGGGGGTCTCGACTTTTAACCCCTACCCCCACCATTTTTATACCCAAAAGAACATGATTTTTCTTGTTTTTTAACAGTTTCGTTCGGGTCAAAATCTCCCCAAATAAACCTAGAGGGCTGAAATTTGGTGTACAGGTTAAGCTAATAGCCAGACACTGTTTTTTGGAGGTTTCAACTTTTAACCCTTACCCCCACGATTTTTACGCCAATATTTCCTTAATTTTTTTGCTTGTTTTCTAACACGTCTAGAGACTCCATAAGGAAACCTAGAGGGCTGAAATTTTGTACGTGTATTCAGTTAGTATCCAGCTAGTACCTTGTAGGGAGTCCACATCACTTTTCCCCCCACTTCTCCCATTTTTACATCGGAATTGAATGCTATTGTTAAATGTGTTTTAAAAGCATTATGTTTATTCTAAATACAAGTAGGCGAATAGTAATTTTAAAAAATTTTAAAAAAAGTGAACTTACTTTTATGACAAATGAAATACATACATATTAAGTAATTTAAAAATGTTATTAAAGTCACTGTTTATTTATAAATTAGGAATTTTGGATTTTTAGTATTTATAAAATAGAAATTTTGGATTTTTTTGGAAAGAAAAAATATCTTTATAAAGGCCTTCCAGTTTACTATTTAAGGTCCTTTTTTAATTTTTAAAACTAAAACATAAAGGCAATTAGCGGATAAACATGGGCAGGAATGTCCTCGTACGAATTGTGTTGGCTTTTTTTCTGCTACCTGTTTTCGGCACAAAATTGAAATTTACTGAGATACAGCCCTTAAATACTTAAAACCTTTTTTTAAAGCCTCGATCAGCCGAACACTCATCACCAGTTTTGAGACCAACAAAATGACAATTCGGTTGTAGACTTTCAATCACATTTCGCTTGTAGACATTCAATACCGAAGATGAAGGGGAAAATTAGACTACCGTGATGGGGCCCCGCTGCTCACGGCGTTTTATTTTTTTTTGTCAACAAAAATAATTTTAAATTTTGACATATTCTATCATACATTTTTGAAAATATTAAATATTTTAAGGCGAATCATTTAAAAAGAGTTAAATGAATAACATTTATATATTCTAATAAATAACTACTGAAAATTTTAGTTTTTTGAAAAAATGTAATGAAATTTTTACCTAAATATTTACAACAATTTTATTAGAAAGGTAATCACCGGTAAATTTTTTAGTCGAATTTTCTCCGAAAAATTAGACTTATACAGTCTATACGATAAGAGCTGCGAGAGGCGAGAGTAGGGGCGCTGTCCGTTTTCGGACCCGTAGAACACGAATATGTAGAAAAAAAATGTCTGATATATATATATATATATATATATATATATATATATATATATATATATTCCCGCCACCTTTTAATTTGTGTAGGGCCCCCCTATGAAAGTTAAGAGATGAAATTTGGTAAATGGGGCTCATTTTCGAGGCACCTCATACTATCAAAGTGGGTCAAATTTTGGGCAAATTTTTTTTCTGACCCGACCTTTAAGGGGGTGGTGGAGGGCGGAAAAGCAATAAAACTTTTCCAAACCGGTTTTAAATAATGTTTCGGTCAATTATCTACAACATATCCAAAATTCAGCTTCCTAGGATGATTTGGTGGGAGTAGAGGGGGGGGGGGGAAATTGATGTGTTGATAAAGTTCGTACCTAGGTTGTGATTTTTGGAGGTTTTAAGATTTTACCCCCACCCCCCTCATTTTTAAGCTACAATTTCATGCATTTTCGACGTTTTCGAAGTTTGTACCACTCGCACAGGTCACCCAAATAAACCTAGAGGGCTGAAATTTTGTATTCGAAATGAGGTGGTATCAAGGGGGTGCCTTTTGGGTGTCTCGACTTTTAACATGATTATTCTTGTTTTTTAACAGTTTCGTTCGGGTCAAAATCTCCCCAAATAAACCTAGAGGGCTGAAATTTTGTGTACAGGTTAAGCTAATAGCCTGACACTGTTTTTTGGGGGTTTCAACTTTTAACCCTTACCCCCACGATTTTTACGCCAATATTTCCTTAATTTTTTTGCTTGTTTTCTAACACGTCTAGAGAGTCTCTAAGGAAACCTAGAGGGCTGAAATTTTGTACGTGTATTCAGTTAGTATTCAGCTAGTACCTTTTAGGGAGTCCACATTACTTTTCCCCCCACTTCTTCCATTTTTACATCGGAATTGAATGCTATTGTTAAATGTGTTTTAAATGCATTACTTTTATTCTAAATACAAGTAGGCGAATAGTAATTTTAAAAAATTTAAAAAAAAGTGAATACAATTTTTTAACAAATGAAATACATACATATTAATAGTCCAATGCAATTAGGTTTATACCTGGGAATACAGTTATAATGAATGGATTTGAATGATTTTGGATTTTTTGAATTTCTTATACTCAAAAGTAAAAAGTTTACCTCTTTAAATCTTCCGCTTTCTTTTTCTTTTTTTTTAAGGGTAGTTTAATGAAAATGACGTTACTTTTAGTATAATATATTCTTTCTGCAGCTATATTTTTCTTTTCTTTTGAGAATTATTTAAATTCTATATAAAGTATACAAAGGGATAGCAAACGTCCTTGAAAGATAGGTATTGCATGTACAGTAAGACCTCGATAATCCGGCTTAAATGGGCGGCCGGTAGGCCGGATTTACGAAAAAGCCGGATCATCGAGTGACCGTTTAAAATGTAATGAATTTGTAAAATGTAACACCTACCCATAGAGAAATATATTTTCTGAAACCAGCAAAAGGAAAAGTACCCACAAAAATTTACTTCAATAAAAGTATTGAACAGGCATTACCAATGTGTGAGAAACATATTCTATTTTTACATGCTTTAACTGGTTGTGATACAACATCAGCTTTTTACAAAAAGGGTAAAATTAAATTCGCTAAATTATTTGAAAGTGGCACAGATTTACAAGATGCTGCCAATATCTTCACTAATGAAAATGCTGTCGTCTTATTTGAAAGTGGCACAGATTTACAAGATGCTGCCAATATCTTCACTAATGAAAATGCTGTCGTCTCCGATATTTTGCAATCGGGTATTTTATGCATTTTAGCATTATATGGTGCTCCTAAAAATGAATGTAACATAAATAATTATCGATACCGATCCTTTCTTAAAGCTACTAGTAAAAATACTTGTGTCAATTTGGCTTCATTGATACCTACCCACGATGTTAGCTTAGAACATATAAAAAGAGTATATTTGCAAGTACAGTTGTGGATGGGACATGAAAAATTGCCAGAAAAATGGGGATGGCAAAAAAAGATAATTTTTTAGTACCAGTCAAAATGAACCAACCATCGGCATCTGAAAATTTATTAAAAATGATTTTTTGTTCTTGTAAAACTGGTTGTAGCTCTGCTTGTGGATGTAGAAAGAGTGGCTTACATTGTTCAGTAGCGTGTTTACAATGTAAAGGAGTTAGATGCTTGAATGCTCCACCAATAATATTAATGGATGACATCGAAAGTGGCAACGTCGAAGAAAATTAGTTTAAACTAACGGTACCCGCGACGTCGTTCGCGCGACACATTGTTATCAACTCAGTATATAAATGTAATAATTATACAGAACTTGCATAGAACAATAATTTTTGCGTAATGCATGCACATGCTCAAAATGTTTTTTTTTATTTTCCCGTGAGAATGAGACATTTTCCCGGACTAAAAAGTATCTTAAATGTTGACCCAGGTAATAAGTTATCACCACACCAAATTTCATAAAAATCCATTCAATACTTTTTGCGTAGGTAATGTGTGCAGATGCTCAAAATGGTTTTTCTATTTTCCTGTGGGAATAAGATACTTTCCCGGAATAAGAAGTATCTTAAATGTTGACCCAAGTAATAAGTTATCGCCAAGCCAAATTTCATCAAAATCCGTTCAGTAATTTTCCGCAGTGTGTGCACATGTTGAAAATGATTTTCCTATTTTCCCGTGGGAATGAGACATTTTCCCGGAGTAAAAAGTATCTTAGATGTTGACCCAGGTAATAAGTTATCATCATATCAAATTTCATCAAAATCCGTTCAATAATTTCTGCGTGATGTGTGAACAGACAGACTAACCGACAGCAAACAGACAGACAGACAGACAGACAGACAAAAATTTTAAAAATCGATGTTTTGATATCTAAATCGATTACTATTTACAGTACCAGTACAATTTTCAAAAAACATTCCATATACAGAAACGGTCTCGTTACAGTTTTATTATACGAGTATGTATAGATAACTGCCCTTTTAACGAAATATAACAATCATTATTTTCGTAAAAAAAATATTCAAAAAATTTCGATAATTGCATTTTTTATTGATATCTCTAATTTTTTTTTGTTTTTTCCGAAAATTTACGAATTTACAAAATTGCGGTAATTTTAAATGGGTAAACTTTTTACTTTATGCCATTAGAAAACCACCCAAAAAAAATTATTGAAATCCATTCATTATAAATGGATTCCGTCATGTTCCCTTAATAATGACTAATTGCACTACACTATAAGTAATTTGAAAATGTTATTAAAGTCACTGTTTATTTATAAATTAGGAATTTTGGATTTTTATTATTTATAAAATAGAAATTTTGGATTTTTTTGGAAAGAAAAAATATCTTTATAAAGGCCTTCCAGTTTACTATTTAAGGTCCTTTTTTAATATTTAAAACTAAAACATAAAGGAAATTAGCAGATAAACATGGGCAGGAATGTCCTCGTACGAATTGTGTTGGTTTTTTTTCTGTTACATGTTTTCGGCACAAAATTGAAATTTACTGAGATACAGCCCTTAAATACTTAAAACCTTTTTTTAAAGCCTCGATCAGCCGAACACTCATCACCAGTTTTGAAACCAACAAAATGACAATTCGGTTGTAGACTTTCAATCACATTTCGCTTGTAGACATTCAATACCGAAGATGAAGGGGAAAATTCGGCTACCGTGATGGGGCCCCGCTGCTCACGGCGTTTTTTTTTTAATTTTTTTTCACTAATTTATTATTTTGTTTTAGAATTTTATTCTTCACGGAGAAAATCTTCACCGTCTAATTCGCTCCGAGTCGAAAGTATAGCCACGTATATATCAAATTGTTATTTAACAATTTATCAGAACATTTTGCTATTATAAATGAATGAAAAATATATTAAAAAGCTGAAATTTGTTTAATAAAAGCCATATATCTGCTCACCTTACCTCAAAAAAATGTCTGAAAATATAATATTTTTCAATAATTAACCCAGAAAAAGCATATAAGAGGTAACTTTTGTGATATTTTTTTTTGAAAATTTCAAAATAAAATGACGTTTGATAGTAGGGTTACAAATTATTTTTTTTTATTTTGTAGAATCTGGTAAATAAAAATCGTAATAAGTACTCGCCTTGAAAAAATCAAACAAGTATTTAAAAAAAATACTTTTTCTTAAAGAAAATATTAAGATTATGTACAAATGCCGTCCTGATAAACTGCTATATTTGCCCACCTTGAGTGCTGTAGTCGATTTTTGTATCCCTTCCAGGCAAAAGCTCACAGCGAATACATATTTTTAAAATATCCTTTTGAATTTTGTAACTCAATCATAAGAAATAAAATGTCCGTAAAAAATGTAATTAACCTGTTTTTTCTCAATTTTCTAGCATCAAGTCTAGGGGTAATTAACTAGGGGGTGATTGGGTCGACATTTTAATGTAAAATATAGTAATTTTAACCGTCTTCAAAAGAATGTTTCGATTTTGACAATAAAAAAAAATTAAAAAAGTGTTTTAGTTTTGGCAGGATTGTCAAAAAGGGAGTGAAATGTTTTTAGATGTTGATATATACAAAAAATATTAATGTGTTAAGTACTTGCTAGATTTATAGTTTTTATGGGTGGTTTTAGCGAATTTCCAGAATGGAATTCAGCTATTACAGCCACTGTCATGAGGCGATTTGAGCCCGAGACTATGGCAGAAATTTGTTTTGAGGTCCATAGAAACCGAAAATAATATTTACTAAAATTTATATATTACACGTATATTTGTATTTAGTCCCACACCGTTGGACAAGTTCGTTAGCCGGCCATGTCGGATGCCTGGAATAGGGTTTTTTTGGTCATTTTTCGTGAAAAAATTAGTTTTTTGCCAAAATTGTCTCCAGTTAAAAATTTTTGCGACATTTATTTACACCATTAGAAAGAGGAGGAAAAATCACTTAGAAGGGTGAAAAATCACAGAAAAACGGATCTTTATAAACGGAAATTTGCTATGTTATGCAGGATGCTGAGACAGGGGTATTTTAATTTTATAAATTATTTTACTGAAATTTTTGGCAAGAATAAATATATAAATTAAAAATATTTCCTATTTTTCATAACTTGAAATATTTTCTTTTTCTGACATGTAGACGTGTTGTCGTTTTTCTCCGTAGATTTTTTGACACACATAAGTAATTAATTAATAATATCTGAATCTTAGTTATATAGAATACTTACATAAATAATGTTAAATATTAAATATGTATTCAGAACATATGTCTTACAAGTAGGTGAATTAATATATATATATATATATATATATATATATATATATATATATTAATTCACCTGTATATATATATATATATATATATATATATATATATATATATATATATATATATATATATATGAATTATATATATTATGAATTTGAAAAAGGTATTTAGAAAATAGTTAGCAGTTAAAACGACGAGTTAGCACCAAAAAAAATATTACCTGATATTGTTATTAAATACTCTAAGATATCATAAAATGAAAGAAATCGGTGAGGTACACTTGGGTTACCTTCCTTTTAAGATTTGTGGATTCAGCCAACGGAATTAAAATACAAAATGTTTTGCGTTAAGGTCTCCTGTAAATCGGACACGTTTAACTCCTTGAAATGCTTCCCCAAAGGTAGCAAGGAGAATGCCACCCTGAAACACCTGAAATTCATCAGGTAATGTCTCCCCCCACTGCCTTAAGCTTGAAGGTAATTTCATAGGTATGAGGTCTGATATTTCAGTGACGTACCGACGTTTGGTAATATAAGGAGATACCGATTGCTTCTGAGTAAAGAGTCTGAACGATTCTCAATTGTTTGACACGTGAGTAGTATAGCTATGCCGATTCTATGACACCGTGCGTTTCAAAAGTATGGACACACCTTGACCCAGGGTTTCCGATCAATTTTTAAAACGCACTGTATCTAATGTATGGATTGGCCTTTGACCCGGCACGTAGAGCGTACACATTGATGAGCCATCAAAAATGTTTTGTTGACATTTGATCCCACACGTACTCATACGGTTGGCGTTGGAATTGCTAACATGAATGGAAACAGACGAGCCATCAGCAGCCACACAAGTAGTTAACCCATTATGCGTCATTACAATTTGAATTTTTAGTCTTAACCCATTATCCACTAACACAGTTTGATCACGTTTGATAATTTAGACTATAAATATTCATGAGGAATTTTAACTGAATCCATTATAAGTCAATACCAATTTGAATTTTTTACTAACATTAATCCAGAAATTTGTTTTAACCTATTATGATTCAATGGAATTAAAACTATTAATATTCATGACGAATTTTAATTTAACCTATTATGAATCAATACAAATTTAAATTTTTATTAACATTTTTGATTAGTTTTAAATTAACCCATTAAGAATCAACGCATTTTGGATTTTTGTTAATATTAACAAAGAAATTTGATTTAATGCATTATGAGTTGACATAGTTTATATTTTACTAATACTGACGATGAATTAGGATTTAATCCATTATGAATCAACACAAAGTTAGTTTTTTATTATTATTGATAAGGGATTTTCTATCTAATCTATTACGTCAAGACAATTTGGATTTTGATGATGGATTTCAGTAATGGATTTGGATTTATGCGCAACGGTGTTTTCGAACTCAAACTTAACTCATACACAAATTGGAATTTGAGTCAACCTAACATTTGAGTTTTATACCTAGCACTATTTTTCAAACCCTACCCTAACACACATGCGCATTTTAGATTTCTGACTCTAATGAATCGTTACTCAAGTATTGACATGAATCAATTTTAAAAAGAAAATATTTTACTTGTAAGTTATACCAAATCAAATAATTATGGCGTACATCCACAATGCTATTTTTTCGATACATCGTATATGTTTCTTATTTTGCTTTTATTGTATAATGTTTTCAAGGGTACTAAATTAAAAATTTTATGTTTTCAAAAATTAGAAATATTCAGCTACACAATATATGCTATCAAATCTATAGAGTTGTCAAGTCACTTATACAAATTAGTTGAAATCCAATCAATTATTTTTTACTAAGCATTTTAATTTTAAAAAATTTTGTAGTTTAATATGTATACCTACACTGCATAAAATGTTTTATATATTTGGTAGTTTCAACATTTAGCAGTTAGGTATATAAATCGATCATGTTTTCAAGATTTTTGGTTTTTGCTGTTAACTTGCTGGACATTCTTATTAGTGACTCTTGCTTCATTCCTTAGTGACGACGACGATGTTGGTGGTGATGTGAATAAGTCACTCGGTGGAGCAAAATGAGTCTCTCGGTGAAGCAAATAAGTTACTCGGTGAAGCAAATGCGTCAATCGGTGGAGAAAAATGAATCACTAGGTGAAGCAAAATGAGTCACTCGGTGGAGAGTCGGTGAGTCACTCGGTGGAGTAAATGAGTGACTCGTTGGAGAAAATAAGTCACTCGGTAGGGTCAAATGAATAAATTTAGTAACTAAGATGCGGTGGTTGTGTTGGAATGGTGGTAGCGGTGGTGGTGGTAGTGGCGGTGGTGGTGTTGTAGGTGCTGTGCTCAGCATTATACGGCGTGTCTTTATTCTCTTCTAGACTTCTAGACTAATAATGTGAATTTGTTTTCCAATTTCTGGGGTCAGAAATTAAAGTTGTAATTTAACAAATAAAGCAACAGGATCGTATTTAGTATGTTTATAAAGCGGTTCTTGCTTCATTGAATTGACTAGACGTTTCATTGCTATTAGCTCATTAGAAAACTCAGATTCCTTTTTAGTTTCTATGTTGTTCTTATAATACGTTAAATTAAATTTCTTTGTTAATGTTAATAAAAATCCAAATTGTATTGACTCACAATAGGTTAATTTAAAATTAACAAAAAATAATGGTTAAATTAAAATTCGTCAGCAATATTAACAAAAATTAAATTTGTATTGACTCATAATGGGCTTAATCAAAATTCATCATGAATATTTATAGTCTAAATTACACTGACCCCTAACGGGTTAAATTGAAATTCATCAACAATATTAATAAAAATTCAAATTTGTATCGACTCATAATGGGCTCAATCAAAATTCATCATGTATAAATAGTCTTAATTTGATTGACTCATAATAGATTAAATCAAATTTCTTCATTAATGTTAATAAAAAACTCAAACTGGTATTGACTTATAGTGGACTCAATCAAAATTCATCATGATTATATTTTATAGTCAAAACTATATTGACTCATAATGGAATAAACCAGATTTCTTCATTAATGTTAATAACTTGACTCGTAATGGTTTGACACTAATATTTATAAAACCCAAATTATGTTGACTCAAAATAGGTTAAATCAATATCCATTAGCAATATTAATAAAAATCGAAATTTGTATTGACTCAAAATCGGATAAACCCAAATCCATTAGAAATAATATATGCCGGTGATTAATTGTCTATTTAAATTAATCTGTTTGATAATTAATGGCTTATTAAGATAAACAATGCTCATATAACTTTCTAGGGATTATGTTGCCGTCAGAATTTATAAAAAGTCTCTCGCAGGTCATCTTAATTCTCTGTTTAGAACTTTTACTGACTTTTTTTATTTAATATATACAGACTAAAATAAATTTCTTACAAATACAGTTGACACCTGATTTGCCGTCGAGTACATTAACGGCCGAAAATTCGGACCGCTATAAACGATTAGTTTTTGTATGCATAAATGATCAGTAAAGCTTTTAACAACAATTAAAATCATCGAAAAAAGCAGTAGAAGCTGGAAAGAAGACAAGCATAAAAGAAGAAGCGCATTAGTGGTATTGCCTGCGGGACGTAATATACATATATTTGAAGACTGTCCATACAGAGTTGTTATATAAACTCCACTACCAAGAATTCTGTCAGTTTGATGACCAAGTTCGCCAAAAAGTAAGTGAAAACATACATAAAAAATATTTAACACAACTACGTAAACTTAATAACCTAACAAAACAAACTAAACCAAAAAGTCCCCCAAAAACTAAAAACATAGAGATAAATTCAACTAACTTTAATCAGCGCGTAATAAAACTATCCAATATAGAACTCAGTAAAACCGAAATAAATCTTTTAAATAAAAGACCTAAATATGTACCTAACCTCAACCACAAAACCTAAGAGAAACCTTAATAGTAGATACTGAACTCGCGTTAAAAAAACTCTAATGATAACTTAGCAAAAGAATCAATAAGAAATATACTAAAAAACGACATAGAAAATCATACAAATAATAAATCCACCATAAATTCGTTAAAATAAAAAAGAAAAATAATGACAATAATCTAATATTAACCAAAGCCGATAAAAGTAATTCAACTGTAATTTTAATTAAGCAAGATTATTCTAATACAATAAGCGATTTTATTAAAAATGAAAAAATGGTACGCCTAAAAACCGACCCAACTAATAAATATAATGAAGAAATTAAAAAACTAATTAACAATAATAAAAGCATCTTTTCTGACAGAGATAGACATTATTTAGTGGAAATGAATCCAAAAGCTCCTAGAATGTACGGACTCGTAAAAACACATAAACCTGATAATCCAATAAGACTATAGTTTCCCATGTCGGTTGTCGGTCACATAAATTAGCAAAACATTTAGACATTTTATTTAAAACAGAAACTCAGTTCAGCTCTACACATAGTGTTAAAAATTCTTTCGAACTAATAGATAAACTCAAAAGTACCCTATTCTCAAATCGATACAAGTTGGCCTCCCTAGATGTACGCAGTATGTTTACTAATATTTCCACTAAAGAACGTCTAAACTTGATTAGTAAAATAATAAAATAACAAAATAAAAAGTCCTTTAAAACAATTGGAATTAATTAATACAATTAATACAGTCTTAAAACAAAATTACTTTGAATTCGGCAGTAGGTTTTTCCGACATACAAGTGGTCTTGTTATGGGGTCACCACTGAGCCCTCTGTTGGCAGAGATTTATATGTCAAGTTTAGAGAAAATTATAATGAACAACACTTTAACAAAATAACATGTAAAATTTTGGTACAGGTACGTGGATGATATAATTCATAGATTCATTAAATTTAATAGACCCAAAAATACAATTTAATTTAGAACTAGAAAAAGATAATAGAATCAATTTCCTGGATTCAACCATAATGAAAATTAATAATAACCTTGATTTCAATATTTATAGAAAACAATCATATTCCGGAATTGCAATACCTAACGTCCATTTCAACATAAAGTCGCAGCCTATAATTCTATGATACATCGCGCCTTTAATTTTCCATTATCAAAAGAAAATTTTAAAACAGAAATAAATAACATTAAAACAACAGCAAATAATAACGGATGTAAGTCAAAATTAATTGAAAATTTAACAGCTAAAAAAGAATTTAAACAGATCTTAAAAGAAAAAAACAATCTTAAAATCTACAAACTAAATTGTTAGGAATGTAATAGTTTTTACATTGGTTAAAGTGGCAGAAGTTTTAAATCCCGTAGAGCCGAACACTTCAGATGTTACAGAAACAAGAAATCTGACTCCGCTTTTGGGGAGAAACATACCGAAGAGAAACGTTACAGTTTTGGACGAAAAAAATAAAGGACCCAGACTAAATATTTTAGAAGCAATAGAAATTTACAAACACAATTCTGAATTACTTTTATATTTACAAATCCAATTTAATTTCTATTTTATAATTTTTTCACAGACTCTATTTCCTACTTTATTTGTTTATATGCCACATGTCTCTAACTAACCTAAACTTGTTTTCTTTGTTTTTGACTCCGCCTACTGCTTCTATTCCTACTAATTTCCCATCATCCATTGCTACAATTTGTAATTTAAGATTTAGAATAAATAGGCATGTATCTGAATGTAATCTTTATACGTTTGAGAATGGTCATATTAACCGAAACATGTCATAGGAGTTCTTATATTCAATAAAACTGGTAGGTATTTTGCAAAGAGTTTTTATTTACTAATATCAAATATAGAATACCATAAAGAAACGCTCAAATCTATTAAATTTGGAAAAACTTGTTAGTTCTAGGAATTTTTATCAGTTCAAAAATAAACAAACAACTAATAATTAAATGATTATTTTAGCTGAATTATAATCATATGACTCATACAGGGAGAATACTTGGGAAAAAAAAGGTGACGTAATAGAATATTGTTGAGTTAAAAAATCACCCATTATAGACCTAAAGCAAGAAGTTATTTATTATGAGTTTTAATATTTTAACATTTGAAGT
This sequence comes from Brachynemurus nebulosus, assembly GCA_035578155.1. Classification (NCBI taxonomy): domain Eukaryota; kingdom Metazoa; phylum Arthropoda; class Insecta; order Neuroptera; family Myrmeleontidae; genus Brachynemurus; species Brachynemurus nebulosus. Next base: position 16,017,536 of record JAPWDM010000002.1, read on the forward strand.
TCGGAAGTTAACTTTTACTTTACTAACAAAGTTTCTTGAAATTTTAAGGAGTTACAAAAAAAAGAAACAAAATATTGCTTACTATAGTGCACAATATTTTAGAATTTGAGTGTAACACAAATTCATTCTTCTAATTAATATTTTTAAGCCAAACTATTAGAAAAAATTCACTATTTAATACAAATCCAGTATGTTACATTAACAATATGAATTAATTTTAAAAAAAGCCCTAAAAAATATCTCTATAATAGATAAACTTTTCATTTACCTATTATTTGTGATATCAAGTTCATACTTAAAAGATTATTTGAATATTAAAAGATATTATTTTAATACAAATCATTTTAGTTGTTGTTAAAACCTTTACTGATCATTTATGCATACAAAATCTAATCATTTATAAGGGTCCGGATTCCTGGCTGTTACTGTACTTGACGGAAAATCAGGTGTCAACTGTATTTGTAAGAAATTGATTTTAGTCAGTATAATTATATTAAATAAAAAATGTCAGTGAAACAGAATTAAGATGACCTGCGTGAGACTTTTTATAAATGCTGACGACAACATAATCCCTAGAAAAGTATGAGCATTGTTTATCTTCATAAGCCATCAATTATCAAACAGATTACTTTAGATAAGCAATTAATCACCACCATATATTATTTCTAATGGATTTGGGTTTATCCGATTTTGAGTCAATACAAATTTAGATTTTCATTAATATTGATAATGGATACTGATTTAACCTATTTTGAGTCAACATAATCTGGGTTTTATAAATATTAGTGTCAAACTACCGTTAATGCAATTTAGATTGTTATTACGAGTTAATGCAATTTAGATTGTTATTAACATTGATGAAGAAATTTGATTTAACCCATTATGAGTCAATATATTTTCGACTAAAAATATTCATGATGAATTTTGATTGAATCCATTATAAGTCACTACCAATTTGAATTTTTTAATAACATTAATGAAGAAATTTGATTTAGCCTATTATAAGTAAACCAAATTAAGACTATTTATATTCATGATGAATTTTGATTGATGAAGAAATCTGGTTTATTCCATTATGAGTCAACATAGTTTTGACTATAAAATATAATCATGATGAATTTTGATTGAGTCCACTATAAGTCAATACCAGTTTGAGTTTTTTATTAACATTAATGAAGAAATTTGATTTAATCTATTATGAGTCAATCAAATTAAGACTATTTATACATGATGAATTTTGATTGAGCCCATTATGAGTCGATACAAATTTGAATTTTTATTAATATTGTTGATGAATTTCAATTTAACCCGTTAGGGGTCAGTGTAATTTAGACTATAAATATTCATGATCAATTTTGATTGAACTCATTATGAGTCAATACAAATTTAATTTTTATTAATATTCCTGATGAATTTTAATTTAACCCATTATTTTGGTTATTTTTAAATTAACACAGATAACACAATTAGCACAATTAACAAATTTAACAAAGAAATTTGATTTAACGCATTATGCGTACAACATTGAAGCTAAAAAGGAATCTGAGTTTTCTAATGAGCGAATAGTAATGAAACGTCCAGTCAATTCAATGAAGCAAGAACTACTTTCTAAACGTATTAAATACGATCCTTTTGCTTTATTTGTTAAATTACAACTTTTATTTCTGACCCCGGGAATTGGAAAACAAATACACTACATTATTCGAAGTCTAGAAGAGAATAAAGACGCGCTGTATAATGCGGAGCATTATAGCACGCCACCTACACCACCACCATCACCACTACCACCACCACCACAAACACCGCTACTGCCACTGCCACCGCCAGCACCATCCGAACACGACCACCACGTTTGAGATACTAAATTTATTCATTTGTGGCTCATTTTGCTCGACCGAGTGACTTGTTCATATCACCGCCAACATCGTCGCCGTCACTAAGGATCGAAGCAACAGTCACCAATCAGAAAGTCCAGAATGTTAACAGAAAAAACCAAAAATCTTGAAAACATTATCGATTTATATACCTAACTGCATAATATTGAAAGTACCAAATATATGAAACATTACAACGTACTTTAAATGTAGTTAAAATATTGCCTAAAAAGTTTCTTTATAATTTTCTTAAATTGATTCTGAACATTTAAAATACATACGCATAGTCCAACCCTGTCATATTCTGTTCTATTTTCGATTAACATAATACATATGTATAATTCAAAATATACTTAATAAATAATTAATTAATAATGCATATGTGTTATTTAATGTATCAATAAATAATATCTTTCTAGAGATTTCTATGACATAGTGTGCAAGCGACTTTTAACAAAAAGGCAAACCGATTTAAGTTAGCTGATAACAGCAATCAGGGAGAACACAGTCAGCCAGCAGGCAGTGAGTTGTACTCGTACCTACGGGTAATTAATTTTACGAAGTGTCCTTCCGACACTCGTTATTAAAATTATAGTGGGCTATGGGACGGTGAAAGAGACGCCCCATTACCACCGCGATCACTTGGCCCCTCTGGTTTCGTGATCATATTTTGTTGAATTTTATTAAGCCTTAATTTTTTTTAAACTATGTCAGTATAGTAATAATGCGTTCGAGTAACAATGTGAGAAATCTAGTGTAGTTAGTGTTTAACACTTTAATATTTCTATATTTTGACGCCAATAATATTTGATGATATTCATTTAAAAACGTAAGTTTTTCCAATTTCATTTTATTGTAGCATTTGTATGTATCAAAATTTATTTTGCATATCTTTGTGATTTTTTTCAATTATTTTTATTATTTATTAGTTTTAAGTTTATTAGTAATTAAGAATTCGTTTTTCCCAAAGTTGCTTCTACGTGTGTAAATGTTTTTTGTATAATGTGTAAATGGCCGGTATAGTATTGTATCTTACACCTTTTCCTCAGGTAATATTTTTCTGTTTAATTGTTATCGAACAGTCGTAAAATTTTTTCAAATTTATATTTGTCGATTGGTTAAGTTAATTTAATTTAATTAATTTGTTTTCGTAATTTAATTTAATTCATTTGCTAATGTTATTTTGTTAAAGATTTCATTCAGTAACTGTACAAATTTGAAATTTGATTGTAAATATATTTGTTTTATTTGAAATTTAATCTTATTTATTTTTTTCTTTATCCTTATGGACATCGTGGTCAATCATAAGGTTTTAATGCAACAATTCAGTGTTGACTAGTGGTTGTTTTCGCGTACTTTGCTAATAATTGTTTAAATTTAGAAAATTTCATATAATAAAATATATTAAAGACTATTCATTTCTTTTATTTCATTTCTAAATTTCAGCTTCCCCAAACACCACTAACTTGTTTTCAGATTTAAATTTTAAATTTTATCACCACACCTTAAATATATGTTGTAACATTTTATGTAGTGTTTTTGTACATGTTAAACTACAAAATTTCTTAAAATTAAAACGCTTATTAAAAAATAATTGATTTGATTTCAACTAATTTGTATAAGTGAGTTGACAACTCTATAGATTTGATAGCATAAATTGTGAAGCTGAATATTTCTAATTTTTGAAAAAATATAAATTTTTAATTTAGTACCCTTGAAAACATTATAAAATAAAAGCAAAATAAGAATATATACGATGTATCGAAAAAAATGTTTCATAGCATTCTGTATATACGCCATAATTATGTGATTTGGTATAATTTATAAGTAAAATATTTTCTTTTTAAAATTGATTCATGTCAGTACTTGAATAACGATTCGTTAGGGTCGGAAATCTAACATGCATATGTGTGTTAGGGTAGGGTTTGAAACATAGTGTTAGGAATAATACCCAAATGTTAGGTTAGGACTCAAAATCCGATTTGTGCATGAATTAATTTTGAGTTCAAAAACTAATACCGTTAAAAAACTAATACCGCGCATAAATCCAAATCCATTAATGAAATCCATCATCGAAATCCAAATTGTCTTGACGTAATAGATTAAAGAAAAAATCTATTATCAATAATAATAAAAAACTAAATTTGTATTGATTGATAATGGGCTAAATCCTGATTCATCATCAGTATTAATAAAATCCAAACTATGTCAACTCATCGTGCGTTGAATCAAATTTCTTTGTTAATGTTAATAAAACTCCAAAATGCGTTGATTCGTAATGGGTTAAATTAAAATTAATAAAAAATATTAATAAAAATTCAAATTTGTATTGACTCATAATGTGTTAAATCAAAATTCATAAACAATATTAGTAAAAATTTAAATTTGTACTGACTCATTATGGGTTCAATCAAAATTCATCATGAATATTAGTAGTCTTAATTCTATTGACTCATAATAGGTTAAATCAAATTTCTTCTTTAATGTTAATAAAAAATTCAAATTGGTATTGGAATTCAATTAAAATTCATCATGAATATTTATAGTCTAAACCAGTGTTTTTCAACCTTTGTCAAGGCGCGACCCTCCTAGTTTGGAAAAATATTTCGCGACCCCCTAAAATAGAAAAATATTTTACAACCCCTACTCTCTGCTATTTCTAATTTTTATTTTATTTTATGTTATAAATATCGAATCCGTTTATCATATTTTCAGTTATAGGTGTCAATTAAATATATACGTAACAAAGAATTTTAAACAGGCATATTTTTATATCGACATCGAAGTTGACGACTTATAGTAGCTTCTGAACGCACGCGTGACTTGTGTGAGCGAGATATATCGCGATATGGAGCATCAGGAGCATCAGGTGAGTAAAGGATGACACTTTTGAATTCTTTAAATTGTGAATTCGCTTTGAATTGTGTTTAAATTTATTGAATTGACTTGTTTGTGTAGTAGTTGCTCACTATCTTTTATTGTTTAATATCCAAAATTCTGTGCTCATGGTAATTATTGAAAATGGAGTTTCTGGAAAGACATGCACAATCGTCAACTTCAAGTTCCAATGAGAGTAATGAAACAAAAGCAAAGAAAAAGCGTCTACATGACGACAGTTATTTAAAATTCGGGTTTACTGTTATTGAAAATAAGCCACAGTTATTGGTTGTGAAATTTTATGAAGCGAAAGTATGAAACCATCACATTAATGTAACTTTTAATTAACCTTTTCTTTATTAAATATTATACATTTAATTAGAGTAGTTTTATTGTTCAAGTAACTGCGACCCCATTAAAGAGATTTCGCGACCCCCCAGGGGGTCGCGACCCACAGGTTGAAAAACACTGGTCTAAACTATATTGACTCATAATGGGTTAAATCAAACTTCTTCATTAATGTTAATAAAAATTCAAATTGCATTGACTCGTAATGGTTTGACACTAATATTTATAAAACCCAGATTATGTTGACCTAAAATAGGTTAAATTAATATCCATTATCAATATTAACAAAAATCTAAAATTGTATAGACTCAAAATCAGTTAAATCATAATCCATTAGATATAATATATGTCGGTGATTAATTGTTTATTTAAAGTAATCTGTTTGATAATTAGTGGCCTATTAAGATAAACAATACTTATAAATAATTAATATTAGAAAGATTTACTTTGTGAAAATCCATTTTAAAAATATGGGATCTATGCTTTTTCACTTTTCACAACAAAAATCGTACAAACACGAGTCGACTTTCGGTCATTCCGCCATCATCAGGTGAAAAACTTAAACAAAAGTTTAGTTTTTCACCTGATGACAAAGCAAAGATCCCATGTTTTTAAACAATACTTATACTTTCAAAGCAGGGGTGGCCAACCCAAATGATCTTGCGGGCCACTTTGGAAGAGCATCATCACTTCGCGGACCGCATCTAAATTGTGTGTTCCCATTTATATTATGTATTTTTTTTTAATACACTGGTTTTTACTACGTTAGTCATTATAAAATAAATATATTTTGTATAAGTGTGATGAATCTCGCGGGCTACAAAAAGTTCATGGCGGGCCACATTTGGCCCGCGGGTTGGCCACCCCTGTTTCAAAGGGATTATGTTATCCATGTTTAAAAATTTTACTGATTTTTTTTTTAATATATAGAGACTAAAATCAATTTCTTGCAAATGCAGTTGACACCTGATTTGCCGTTAAGTACAGTAACGGTTAGAAATCCGGACCCTTATAAACGATTAGATTTTTCATGCATAAATGATCACTAAAGCTTTTAACAACAACTAAAATGATTTGTATTAAAACAATATTTTTTTATATTCAAATAATCTTTATAAGTATGAACTTAATACCATAAATAATAGGTAAATGCAAAATGTATATTATAGATATATTATATCCCGGTTTCAAGTTCCTGAGGGATACAAAAACAATTATTCCAACAAACCCCAAAAAACAAAACTCAATTCAATTAAATTTGGTACATGGGCATTATTTATCCTGAGTTAACATATAGGATACTCTTATCCCGATTAAAGGTTCCTGTGGGATGACTGAACCGAATTAGATGAAATATAATATACAGACACTATTTACTATGAGCACATGTAGCAAGAATTTTAATAACACAGAATAGTTTTATCCCGATTGAAGGTTCCCGGGGGATACAAAAGAAATTATTAAATCATGCCCAAATAATTAAATCAAATTTGATTAAATTTGGTACACAGCATGATTAATCCTGAGTTAACGCATAGACCAATCTTAGGCTGACTAAAGGTTCCTGTGGGAAGACTGAACCGAATTTGATAAAATTTAATATACAAACATTATTTACTATGAACACATATAGTAAAAATTTTTAAATAGTTTTAGTCGGGATAATTTAATCCCGATTGAAGGTTTCCGGGGCGAAGAAGGGGAGACACAAAGCGGGGGGAAGGGATTGAATTCAATGCGGGCGAAGCCGCGAGTCAGAGCTAGTTATATTATAAAAATGTGTTGAAATGGCTATTAAAATTTATAGTGAATGGAATAGCAATAATAATACATAGGATAGTTTTATCCCGATTGAAAGTTCCCGGTGGAAACAAAATCACCTGCTAAATCACATCCAACTAACTAAACCGAAGTCGATGAAATTTAGTACACAGAGAGACACTATTTACCCTGATTTGATGGTGTAATCTTATCCCGATTAAATATTCCGGTGGGATTTAATATTATTTAATTATAATGACAGCAAAAAATCATAGATTCTTGATATTGCTTGCATTAAAGTTGGGAATTTCAAAATGCAAACTAGATTATGAGCTTTATTTTATTGGCTGATCAAGAATTGCATCCCGCGGTTGAAAAAGATCCACCCACCCCTAAAATTGCAACTCAACACAAAAAGGGAAACACACGAATAGCAGGCATCCCGCGGTCAGTATTTTATTGCTTTTAAAGGTGTAGGTGGTTACAAATACATACATACATACAAATTGTTCATTATTTTTGAAAATTTGAAAAACTTGTAGTGCGATTTTAAACCATTTTTGAACAATTTACATAGCCATATTTTCAAAACGGGGGTGGGGCAGAATTTAATTAATAATATTTGATATTTTCTTAATTATATAGTTAATTAAATTCCCCAAAAATGATTACCTGAAACTGTATGTTTGAAGAAATTAGATAATGAGTTTTTGGGAATTTTCAATTTTTTATTTACTGTCCTTTAACTGGATTAAAATTGGATTTTTCCAATATATTCAAATTCTCAGAAAAATATTACCTGAAACTATACATATGCTTGAAGAAATTATGTACTTAGTTTTTAGGAATTTGCAATTGTCTGTAATAATTACCTACAGTGTGGACTTGAAAATTTCGCAAATAAAAAAAAAAAAACATACGAATTGCATCCCGCGGTCACAGGATACATTTATCCTCACTGAAGTTCCTTAGTTTGCATTTTGAAATTCCCAACTTTAATGCAAGCAATACCAGGAGGGATCTATGATTTTTTGCTGTTATTTATTAACTGATATTGAATTCCACAGGAACATTTAACCGGGCTAAGATTACACCATGTGTTAACTCAGGGTAAATAGTGTCTCTCTGTGTACTAAATTTCATCGACTCCGGTTTAATTAGTTGGATGTGATTTAGCAGTTGATTTGGTTTTCACCGGGAACCTTCAATCGCGATAAAACTATCCTATGTATTATTATTATTGCTATTGCATTCACTATTCACATTTTTACAATATAACTAGCTCTGACCCGCCTCTTCACCCGCATTGAATTCGGTCGCCCCTCCTTCTTTTGTATCCCCCCCCCCGAGAACTTTCAATCGGAATAAAACTATTCAATGTTATTAAAATTGTTACTATATGTGTTCATAGTAAATAGTGACTGTATATATTAAATTTCATCAAATTCAGTCATCCCACAGGAATATTTAATTAGGATAAAACTGGCCCATGCGTTAACTCAGAATTAATCGTGTTTGTGTACCAAATTTAATCGAATTCGGTTTAATTATTTGGACGTGATTAAAAATTATTTCTTTTGTATCCTCTGGGAACCTTTAATCGGGATAAAACTATTCTATGTGTTATTAAAATTCTTGCTGCATGTGCCCATAGTAAAGAGTGTCTCTATATCATATTTCATCAAATTCGGTTCAATCATCCCACAGGAAATTTTAATCGGGATTAAATTATCCAATATGTTAATAATAAATTGTGCCTGTGTACCAAATTTAATCGAATTGAGTCTAAGTTTTTGGGGCGTGTTCGAATAATTGCTTTTGTATCCTTCAAGAACATGAAATCGTGATAAAACTTAACCCATGTGTTAATTCAGTGAAAAAAATAAGTGAAAGAAATAACATCTGAAAGAAATACCTCAGACTTCGAGTCGTTTGGTTTTTTAAAAAATTTAATTGGACGATTATCCAGCGACATAGTGGCGGCTCCTATCCACTACTTACACAATGGTTCTAGTGTGATTGATCTAGCTTGGATCGACGGTGTTTTTGCAGATCAAGTAATTGATTTTTTGATTATTGAATCAGCTAAATCTGCTCACCCATTGTGCTCTGTTTATTTAAAAGATACTTTGTACTCTCTTTCTGTTTCGGATACATGTATTGAATTGTTCATGCGGGAAGTAGTGATGTCGGGCCGAGAAGCAGTTAGTCGATTAATCGTCTAAAATTGTTTTTCATATAAAATTAGTCATTAGTCGAATCGAGCACAGAGTAGTCGAGTAATCGACTAAATTTTTAGTCGAATTCATGAATAAGGTAACTGAAGTTTTCTTTCAAAAACGAGGTTTTCTTTTGAATTTAATTATGGACTTTTAATATTCTTCTTTTAAGAAAAAGAAAAATATGAAATATCACAATATATAATCACATAAAAGTGAAAAATCATACAAATAGATAATTTTTTAGTTTTCACTTTTTGAAGTCTAATAAATAATACAGAAAAATTGTTCAATTAGTCGTTTTTAGTTATTTAAAAAAAAAAATTAATTATTTTAATCATCTAATCGATCGTAAAATAGTCAACTAAAATTTGACTAAATGTAAACAAAATTAGTTGACTAAACCAACTAATCGATTAATCATCCGACATCACTAGCGGGAAGCCGCGCGGGCAATGGGATGGGTGCCCGTCACGGTCTGTCCACACACTTATGCATACCTACAAAAATTCTACAGTGAACTGTGTATATGAGCAATAAATGTGTTTTACTAGTCTGTTTTAAATGCTCTATCAACTGAATGAAAGTACTGTTGTTCTGGTGCTCTGATGTTCTCGTGTTTTGGTGTTTTGCTGTTCTGAAGCGAAACAAATGAATGACCAAAGCAAACAAATGTAAGTGAACGAGTGAACGAAATGATTTGTTATTCTAGGAACAAGTGATCTGTATTCTAAATCAAATGATTCATTCAGTTCGGTTTATTCATTCATTCACTACACAACTCTAAATTACATATGTTGTGTATAATAACATCGTTTTAGGATCTTTTTTGAAGTGAAAACTTCTTTAGCGGCGTTGTACACTTTTTTTGTAATGGGTAAAAAATGTTAAACTCGCGTCAGGTCACGTGACCTGATCGAAAATTCGTAAGATCTGATCAAAAATTCGTAAGACGGATGGAAAGTAGACAGTCAGTAGAGCAGACAATAAACTGCGTTGTACACTTTTTTTGTAATGGGTAAAAAATGTTAAACTGGCGTCAGGACACGTGACCTGATCGAAAATTCGTAAGACGACAGTATATAACAGTAGACAGTAGTACAGAATACAGAGCGAACGGTAGTATCTCTATACTACTGAAACTAGTGTAACGCGAAAGGACAGATAGATATATACGGGTTTACTCCAATAGCACTAATTTTAAGCCCTATCTCATTAAACATTAATTTTAGAATAGAGATAAAAAATTTTTAAAAAGAGATTCTTGTAGGGATTACCGAAGAGAACATTTGTGCAAAATGTGAACTCCCGGAAATGTTTTTTTATATTGTTTAAACAATATTTAAAATTCATAAATAGCGTTTTTTGAGCTTTCACCGCTTACGCAGCGAAAACGGTGATAGATACATTAAAAAGTGTTAAGACCTTTTTTGTAGAGAATCGAATTGTCTACAAAAAAGTCAGCGAGAACACCTGTCTATCTTGTACAGGTGAAAAGATACAGCGCTCCAAACGCGCACTCAAAAGTCCACTTTTTCTAGCGTTCCGGCAGGGTGTGCCGTGTACGATAGCGCAATAAATAAATACTATATTCTACCACATAAATGATAGTACTTTTATACTGATAATTAAAGCAATTCGTGCAAAATTATTCCCTAACCATTCCAAAATATCAAAAATGCACAACGTTAATATTCAAGTTTTCACTTCTGCCGGCACTCCCGGAGTGCAACCCGTCGTTTTTTTTTTTTAAGAGCCCATATTATGTTGTTGTATGTACATTATATTATACACTACTACTAATAAAAGTACGGACCTGTTTGAATTTAAAAACAATATTAACAGTAAAAGAAAAAGTTACAAGTAACGACAAAAAATAATAATTTTTAAAAATTACGGGTAATGTTACCCTAAGCAATTATGCATTTTTGTAGTAAATTTTTAATTTTTTATTAAAAAATTCCGAGTTTTTATCAAAGTATTAGTAATATACAGGGTGTGTCGTGACCCCTGCCCCATGAAAATTAAAAAAACAAAACCAAAAAAAAAAAATCAGCGCCAATTTTTGAATCTAATCTCAAAACAAGTGAAAAATTGATTGAAATTTTATTCTTAAATAAACAAAATTATAAAAATCAATTTTTTTCCAGTCTTCTGGTAAACTTCCCTGACCTTTCCCTGACTTTTCCAGAAAGCTTATAATTCCCTGACATTTCCAGGTTTTCCAGGTTTTCCTGTAATGTGGCCACCATGTTTTTGTGGCCTATCAACAGTTTTAATTTGGGGCAGTCGTTATGGTTCACTCTGTATTTTCCATTTTAATTACCAAATTACATACCGAAATTTTAAACCCATTCTTCACGAAAAGACATTTTTACAATTGGTCGGAAATCTCCAAAATTACTCAACCGATTTTTATATATTATTTATTCATATACAGATTGCGTAATGCTGATATTCCGTTTACGCAAAAATTTCCAATTATTTTGGAAAAAAATTGTCATCTTACTAAGTTGATAATTAGTAGTGAGCATGAAAAATTATTGAATTCTGGACCAAAACAAATATTAAGTAGTCTTAATCAAAGATATTGTATTATAAACAGGATTCGAGAGATAAAAAAGGTGCTTCACAAATGCATAAAATCTTTTAGATTAAAAGCTAAATGTGCTGAACAGTCAATGGGTACGTTACCAACATCTAGAGTAACTTCCAATACAGTTTTTAAAATTATTGGTTTCAATTTTTATGGTCCTTTTGATATAAAACAATCTCGTTTGCGAAAATCCATCATAACTATAAAGGTTATATTTTATTAATAACATGTTTTGCTACTAAGACAATTCATTTAGTATTGGTATCAAATATGACAACTGAAACATTTATGACAGCATTTGAAAGATTTATTTCCAGAAGAGGATTACCAGCTCAGGTGTATTGTAACAATCAGGTCACGTTTAAAGGGGCAGATAACCAAATTAAAGCTTTATTAATTATGAAGCTCAAAAGAGCACCAAAAAATTATTGAAAATTCCTACAATATGGGAATTAAATTTAATTTTTTATACCTAGTGATTCCTCAGTATTTGGAGGACTGTGGGAAGCAGGGGTAAAAAATGCAAAGTATCATTTAAAATGTGTGATTGGTAATTCTAGTCTCACTTATTGAGAGTTATCTACTATGATAGCTCAAATAGAAGCAGTCTTGAATTCAAGACTGCTCACATCTCTATCTCAAGATATCGGTGATTTATCATGTGTAACTCCAGTTCATTTTTTAATAGGTGAATCATTTAATACTATTCCTGAACCAGATGTCACTAGTGTATCAATTAATAGGGTAAAGTTTTGGAGAATTTCCACGCAGATGCAATATTTTTGGAAAAAATGGCATTCTGATTATTTAGTTCTATTAGAAAATATACTAAAATGGAAAAAGGAATTTCCAAATGTTCAAGTTGGCATGTTAGTTTTGTTAAGGCAGGAAAATGTTTCACCATTAAACTGGCCATTGGTTAGAATTACATCAGTATTTCCTGGTGCAGATAATAAAGTACATGTTGTTGAAATAAAGACAAAAACAGGTACTTTTCATCGTAATATTTCAAAAATTGCTATTTTGCCTATTTATTAATAATCATATTTATGAATTATTTATTTTTTCTAATCTTAAAATAATACTCAATTTAATATTGTTGTAATAATTATAACATTCAATTTAATGTTGTTATAATAATTATCTATCAAAATAATTTATTTTTCCAAAATTATTATCAAATATAATTTGAATTTTTTGAAATTGTAAATATTTCTGAGGTTAGAGCTCTTACGTAAATAGTCCAAAGGACCTTTCTGGTAGAAAATTAGTTAATTACAAATTTTGTTATTATTATAATTATTGTTGAACGATCAACAGAAAATAAGATATTTGCAAAAAGGCATATTCGGGGTTTTCGATTTCGAATAACTGTTTAATCTCTTTTTTATATGATTTTTTCTATTTATTAATTTTAATAGTGTAATATATTTAAATTTTCAGTGGGGATGAGTTTGGTTGAAAAGGGGGTTTACCTAAAATAAACTGAAGTGTTTAACTTAAAACAAAATTTAGTTTATTCAGTAATGAAGTTTAAAACAAATTTTACATTTTGCTTAACAAAACTTGTGGTACCTTAATAATAATTGAAACATCTAACATAAAATCTCGGAATTAGTAGTATTGCTTTCTTTTAAATAATAATAATAATATTTATTTATTCATTTTTACAAATTTACATTTGTGTGAATAGCGTCAATAAAATTAATTAAAAAATTCACTTAAAGTATAAAAATTCTTTTGTAATAAATACTGTTTCAGTGTTATTTTAAACTTTTTGGGACACTGAATACTTTTTATGTCATTACTTATTTTATTATATATTCGGATCATAGAGCTACGTGCATTTTTAAAGGAAACGTCAAGTCTAACTGCATCCAATATCAGTTTGTCTTTACAACGTGTTGAATAACCGTGTGTTAAATGATTACTCTCAAACAATTTAGCATTTGCTTTTACAAACAGAACAAATCATAAAGTTATTCCAAAATAATTGAACTTTTATAAACATACTAAAAGTAAATAAAAAATGAAAATACAAACAATTATAAATAACTGAAATTTTTACTTACATTCGTAGAATTCGGCAACTGCAGAACGTCTTTCCTTTTGAATGTTGGAGAACTGGCACTCTGATTTACACAAATTACAGAAAATTTACTACTCAACAATAAGTTATATATTTTTCAACTTTAACAATGCACCCCTTTTGAATAGTAATTAATTGTTATGCAATAATACGGACAGACCAAGACTTTGAACTTTGCTCTGGGGCGGACGGAACTAAACTCTCTTTTTTGAATCAATAACTCTAAACTTATTCTGTGCCTTTGGCACGTCTACGTGACATTTTTTTTAACACTTAAGACAATTAATTCAAGGTAATTTCGTTCGTCGAATTAATACAAATCATTACCATACTTAAATGAGTACACGGTTAATATAAACTTAATTTACGGTTTCAACCAGCGAGTAATCCAGACTAACATTTCCGTTATTGATTTTGTATTTCATTTCTTGTTTTTAAACACATTTTGTTTCCAAGAAGCGGTTTCGGTTTTTGCGTCTTAAATTAATTACACATCTGCAAATGTACCGATTAAAGAAATACAGGGTGTTCATTACATCCCCCACCGCTTAAGATAAAAGGGGTGGTTCGAATAATTTCGAATCAACCTTTTTATTTCAACAGTAATTATGAACATTTACATATTAATGAAGTTATTTCTGAAAGGAACGTCTGATAACAAAAATTATTATTAATAGAATGATTGTTTTTCAATTTAAATTCACCTCGCAGTTAAAGTTTCCTTACTTAATTAAAGAAATAAATATGTAAATGTCAAAACTGTTCCAGTATTAGATATCGTTCCACAAAAGGGGCTTTTACCCTACATTAATTAATTTTTTTTTTTTTTTTAAATATTAAAATTTATGTTTGCTTTGGGTGTCATATGTGATCAAAGTTCTCATAATTTGCCAGTTTCCCTTTTCTTTTCTTTTAGAGTTTAATGGTATTCCCGTTCTACATTTGCTTTATTTAAAATAAAATCCTTAATAACTTTTAGATACCTTAATTAAACAATTATTTTCTGCGTGCGTACATATCTATTCGCAATTATTTCACCTCTACTTAAGAGAGTTCCTTAACAAAATAAAAAAAATAATTTTTTTTTAAAGATTTATAGATATATATGCACTATACATTAATATACAAAATTTTAGTAATACGTTAGTACTCATATTCGTTTCTATACGAAAATAAATATAAAAAAATTTAAAAAAAAAACCTTCCTAGATGGCGTAGGGTAAAAGACTCCATTGTCGATCGGAGTTATAAGTCCGATCAGTTTTGACATTTATATTTTAATGAAGTTATTTCTGAAAGAAACCTTTGATAAAAAAAATTATTGTTAATACAATGATTATTTTTCAATTTAAATTCACATCACATTTAATGTCTCCTCACTTAATTTAAGAAATACATATATATATATATATATAACAATTTTTGTTGAATTCATGAATTTTTAATATGGTGGATGATCATTTTTCAAAACACATGGGTTATAAATTGTAACATTTTTCACCGAATTTTTAAAGTTATTAGCATAATAAAAGTATACAAATAATTGTTATTAGTCCACTTAAGAGATTAGGATAGCTAAATTAAATTTTATATGTGTTAAATATTATTTGTATGACTGATTCTTGTTGGGATCCAAGTTTTCGAGTTGGGTATTTTGAGAATCATACAGATATTCCAAATCTATTTTATAAACATTTTTGACGTCATCTATCGTCAATTTAACTGTTTAAAAATTCACAATGGCGTATAGGTAAGTTAGAATCATGTCACAATGTACACAATGTTTTTTAAAGCAAAATTATAGATGGCGAAAGAAAATACAGTATTTTAGTGGTTTATTTTATCGAATATTTAAACCCTTCTGTCATTGCTGCTATGTTTCACAAGGTGTCATTCTGTGATACTCTATGACACAGACTGACCTCTTGTAGTGGATAGAGTGTCAAAGTGACTGAAAGAGAATGGTTCAAATATTCGATAGTATAAGATTTACTACTGTACTGATGTACATTAGTAATCGGACTAATCGGTGATTTTTGATAGGGGTAAGTGTATTGATCTTTCAAAGGAGGTTAATATTTTGTGTATGCTTTTTAATAGACGTCAACAAATTATAAAACAAAATCATTAATAAATCAAAATTTTTGGGTTATATTTTCTTAAAAACATATCTATTGGATTAAAAAAACTTGGTTTCATACTTATTAAGAAAAAAAAATGGGTGTTTTGTTTATTTTTTAATTTTTTTAAGCTAATTTAATGATACAGCTAAAAATAGTGATCGGTCATCGGGTCTCTTACCCTAAATAAAATTTGTAAAAAAGAAATTAAATTAAATTAAATTGTGTCTGTACTCTTGACTGAATTGAAGAATAATTTTTTTTTCTTTATATTTTTGGGGGCATCACTGGGCTATTATGTCCCAAGCTATCCCCCGTATGTCCCCCGCAAGAGTACTCGAAAGGGAATTTTGACGGAGGAAGTTTGTGGCCTTGCCTCCTAGGTTGTGCTGAAATGGAATTTGGATGATTATGCAATTTATCCCCACTTATGTCTTAATCAATTTTAAGGAGCCGCAAAATAATTCGAACCAAACAGTCAGTAAACTAAATTTATATTTCCGCTTACGTCTACCGCAGCAGGCGCAAGGGTTGGCTCAATTATAAGGACTCTTGGTTCCTTTAAACGTCTGTCCTCCGCCGCCCAAAGTCTATTTACGAAAATAAGGTTAGCTTCATTGACCGGTATGGCGCACGAGCAACCCCCTTCTCTAAATAACTTGACCATGAATCGTTTAATAACTTTTTACTCACTCTAATTTTTGGGTGCCCGCGCATCCATACAGGTCCCGTGTCGCATTCTAGTGGTCCACATGAAGCCAGGTTTGGCGACGTAGTGTTGGGTTGTCGGTGAGGACAACCCCTTATAAAAGTCCGACTCCCACACGCAAATGCCGTATCCACAAATAGGACACCCGACATGTGGTTAGGCCAAAAATATTTAAGTCATAAAATAAGGTATCTTTCGGGTGGAACCAGAGAAACAATTATCCATACTAGGCGACTGTCATATCCCTTAATATTATTATTCCTTTAAGTCTACATTGATAACCACCATGTTATAAATTTACTTTTCATAATTCAACAAAATTTAATATGTTTCTCTAGTTCCCGAAACAAGAAATTGTCATTATCGGTATACGTCACTTTCGGTGACGACACAAAAAAAAGAAAGATTTTTTTTTATTTTTTATTTTTTTTTGTGTGCAATGAGTCTTGAAACTATTATCATGCATAACTAGTAACTCACTGAATTGCAATGACACTAAGAAAAAAATATCTGTCTTTTCCTTAATCTAAATTCAACTTGATTCTTTGTTTCTTTTGTAAAATCTAAAAAAAATATTTTCTTTCTTCTTTTTTTTTTGTTCACTAATTGTATTATTTACTTTCGGATGACACAATAAAAAAATTTTTTTTTCAAATCTTTTTCTAGAAGAAGAAAGATCCCAACAACACACTCTGTAATTACACGTTTAAAATTATTTATGAATTAGCATAAACATTAGCGAAAGTAAAATATTAATGTATATATGAAAATCTTATAAGTGAAATCAAAACTATTTTGATATATCTCTCTTCTTCCACTTCAACCTAAACACTATTTCACCTGTTACTTAGAGTCTCTAATATTAGTTCATCCACTCTTGATTTTTCGGGTCGGACGTCGGTACTGTAGGATACAGGTGAGCCTTGGTCTGCACGTTCACACTTACACAATCACTGGCGCTGAGATTTACATTCAGGTTGGTGTTGTCGATGTTGGGATTTTGTTCATGCCTTTCGGGTTCCGGATGTTGTGGACCTCGTTGTTTTCTTTCGCGATCTTGATTCTTATGGACCCAGTACATTGTCAAACTATCGAATAGTGCTGCCAAAAGGTGAAAACTAACACCAAAGATGTCGTACAGCACTGCACCATGAATTAATGTGTCGATTAGGAATTTCAACACCTTTGCAACCAAATATAACCCCATAAATCCGGCGATGACTGTTCCAAATGTCATGAACCAATCTACCAGACGTAACCACCAGTTTGAGATCCAGGCCTTGACCGTTTCTTCATCTATTAGTTTGTTAAGGTTCGTTCCCTGCATATCAGTATGTGCTCCAATCATGCCGCAAGTCACAATTCCAGAAAGTGCTTGTCTTTCAGAAGGTAAAATGATATGTTTTCGAAGGGTTTCCATGTCGTCGTGTGAATACAAGCCACCCTTGAACAAGTTATTCGGGCTTTTGTATTGCCAAGTATGTTGATTATTTGGTGTTAACATCTGCGGTTTGATAGTCTCGTGCAACCCTTTCATTAATTTATACCATTTATTGTTGAATTGGTATAATGGGTATAAGAAGTTATTACAGTCGATCTCCAACGCATATTTTTGAATAATTTGCGTTCGTGGCGCCATAAAATACGATTTGTTATTGTATGTGATGGGAGCCTCGTGACAGCAGTTATTAGTATATCTCAGCGTTACTTTCACGGGAGCACATCGAATTACGTGGACAACCTCTCCATAATTGACCGCGGTATAACCTGGTGCGTTCATTTTTGCATATGGGAATTCGGCTGGTGCACGTACAACTAAATTGTTTGACAGAAGACAGGCAGGTCGT
This sequence comes from Brachynemurus nebulosus, assembly GCA_035578155.1. Taxonomy (NCBI): domain Eukaryota; kingdom Metazoa; phylum Arthropoda; class Insecta; order Neuroptera; family Myrmeleontidae; genus Brachynemurus; species Brachynemurus nebulosus. The sequence continues at coordinate 16,035,976 of JAPWDM010000002.1, forward strand.
TCCATCGATATCCACTGACTTCAAAAACGGGTTGGCATACCACAACTTTGACTCGACAATCCTTACTGGACAATTTGTAACTTTTCCAAACTTAACATTAGCAGTAGCATTTTCACAAAATTAAATGTGTCCATCATTCGCATAGTCCCGTTTCCAATCTGATCAGCTAGCGCTCCGCATTACATGCAACAGAAAACAGTATATTAAACCGATTGTCCCTACTAACAGTTAATTATATTAAAATAAACAAAAAGAATTAATACGAGAGGTAGGCAGAATAATCAGTCAATTTAAATAGTTCAATATTGTACTCGTTATATATTTTTTTTTTAATTGCTCCTTTTTTTGACTCCTTTCTGCTACAAAAAACAAGGTTTTACTGTACCTATATTTTTTTTATAATGCTGTGCAAGTAATTAAATTATTAATTAATTAAATTATGTTTACATGATATTTATGTACCAGAATCATGTTACTTTATCAAATGCATAATATAATAGTTTGTCGTAACCTTGAACCAACTCTCTTTTTTTTTAAGCTTTGATGATTGAGACATATATTTTCTTTTTAATGTCAAGTATACTTATTAAGGAAATAATGTAAAATACCTATGATAAAATAGTAAATTTTTTTTTTTTTTTTAAACAAGAATAACATTTTAATTAACATCTTATTATTGTTTAAAAATTTTTTTTTTTTAAAATTGCTTAAATAGCTTTTGTCAAAACCCACGGGTGTTCTTCGACGCTACCTCTACTTCTTAAATTGTAACCGTGTCCTGATTGTTCTGTCGTAGTTACTGGTTCGTTAACTAATTCTGAATCGTTAGCTACGTCCTCATTTAAACTTTTGAAACTATCATCTGATGAATTTAATTTCAGTTGCAACTCGTTATCGCTAAACACCTCTATGTCAGACTGTTCGTTCCCTAATGTTACTTCACTATTATCTTTACCGAAACTTCTAGGTTCATACAATATTATTGGCGGGACTTCTATATGTTCCCCATCATCTTGTTTCACATTTACGGGTACATAACTTAACCTAACCTTGGATTTATTAGTCTCTGTATCATTATCTGGTTCACCAGTATCCTCGTTCACGGGTTCCTCATTATTTACAGCTCTAGTATCCCTATCGAAGTATGGTTTTAATCTATTCACGTTAACGGTTTGTTCATTTTGACCGTATATGCTGCGAATTTTATATGTTACTGGACATAATTTTCCAATGATTCTGAATGGGCCTTTCCAAGGTTTAATTAATTTTTTACTTCTATGTACCTTACTAGCACTATCTAACAGATAGACTTTATCACCTAACGCAAAGTTTGGTTCCTTAGTTTTCTTACTGTATTGAATTTCACGTTGTTTGGCTGTTTTTTCCATAGTTTTTTTTTGAACTTGATTAAATGCATTTTGTAATCTAGCCATTAATTCTGAAGCATAGTTTTCATCATAGTCATATCGAACTCGGTTTGGACGTATTATATCATCAAATGGTAATTTTGGATCTCTACTATGTAATAGAAAATATGGGGTTTCCTCTGTTGAAGTATGAACAGAAGTACGATATTCAAATAGTACATATGGTAATAATTCGTCCCAATCCCTGTGATTTTCAGCTACAAAGTGTGATAGCATATCTTTTAGTACCCTATGAAATCGTTCCACAGCACCGTTACATTTTGGATTATATGCAGTGGTTTGGATTTTTTTGATTTTTAACAATTTACAAATATTTTTCATTAACTCAGAGGTAAAATTGCTGCCTAAGTCAGTAAGTAGTTTTCTAGGTACTCCATGTCTACAAATTATTTGAGTTACAAATGCTTTTGCGACCGTTTCAGCTTTTTGGTCGGGTAAAGGTATTGCTTCCGCGTGCTTCGTAAAATAATCCATAAAACTTAGTATAAATTTATTCCCGTTATCGGTAGTCACCAAAGGCCCTACTATATCCATACTGGTAAGTTCAAAGGGAGCTGAAACTGGGGGAAAATTTTGTAAGGGAGCGGGTAAACGATTGTTTGGTGTTTTCCTTTTATTGCATGAGTCACAGGTTCTAATGTAATGTTCGACATCTTTACTCATATTTTCCCAGTAAAGCCGTTCTTTTAACCTATTTAAAGTTTTTAATATCCCCTGATGTGCCGCAAACGGTAAGTCGTGATAATCATGTATAAATTTAGATTTTAACGATTCGGGAACTACTAATTGGTCATGACGTTCATTAGTTTTTCTAGTTTTGTAAAGGATTTCATCATTATCTAAGTAAAATTTCAAGTAAAATGGATTATTTTTAACCGTTTCGATAATTTTTAAAAGTTTCTTATCCTTATATTGTTCATTTTTGATTAGAGATCGGTCCCAGACGGGAAGATAAGCAATATTATTGACGGTTGTTTCATACGGAATTCTACTTAAACAATCTGAATTTTTATGAATTTTGCCTGGTCTATATTGAACATCAAAATTATATTCTGATAATAATATTGCCCATCGTGCAAGTCGTGAAGTCGGATCACGGAGTGAAAATAACCACTTTAAGGCTCTGTGATCAGTTATTACAGTGAACGGCCTACCGTACAAATAACACCTGAATTGCTTAATACCGAAGATTATTGCCAATAATTCTAACTCCGTTGCTGTGTACCTTTTCTCACATTCGTTTAACTGTCTAGATGCATAAGCGATTGGTTTTTCAAAATTATCTACCTTTTGACTTAAAATAGCACTCACGGCTTTTCCTGAGGCATCTGTAGACAGGATAAATTTTTCTTCAAAATTTGAATGTATAAGGATAGGTGGGTTGATCAATTTGTCCCTTAACGTCTCAAACGCGACCTGTGTTTCATCGGTCCAAATAAATGGTACGTTCATTTTTGTCAGTGCAGTCAATGGAGCTGCAATATCAGCGAAATTAGGTATAAACCTGCGATAAAATCCTACCAAACCTAAAAATGCTCTAATTTCTTTTACGGTTTTTGGAACAGGGTAATCTTTAACTTCCTGGGTCTTTTGAGGCGATGGTAAAATTCCAGTTTTACTAATCTCGTGACCAAGATAAGTCACTTGTTGCGCTAGAAAAGTACATTTTGAAGGTTTTAATTTTAGATTCGATGCCCTCAAGCGCTCAAGAACATTACGTAATCTCTGGATATGTTCTTCTTCAGTTTTACTAAACACAATTATACCATCCAAATAAACTAGTGCTTGTTCCGGTATCAAATTTGCTAATACTTCGTTCATAAGCCGTTGAAAACTACTTGGACTGTTCATTAATCCGAAGGGAAGGCGTAAAAATTTAAAATGAGAGTCAAAAGTCGTAAAGGCAGTCTTTTCACGATCATTCGGATGTACTGGAATTTGCCAATACCCATGCGTCAAATCAAGGGTTGAATAAAATGCAGCATTTCCTAACAATCTAACGTTTTATTTAAATTAGGTAACGGAAAATAATCGCGCTTCGTTATTTTATTTAATTCTCTGTAGTTAATGCACACCCTTAGCTTACTTCCCCCTTCAGGTGCCTTTTTCTGAACTAACACTACAAGAAACGACCAAGGAGATTGTGATTCCTGAATTATACCTTGCTCTAACATTTCATTTATTTGTCTTTTAAGTTCTGGTCTTTGACTAAATGGAATACGGTAAGGAGGTTTATGAATTGGGGGTACATCCTCAGTTATTATTCGATGTTGGACTTTATGAGTATAACTTAAAGCTTTTGAACTTGGACAAAAAATATCTTCATATTCTTTTAACAAATTAAGTAGGGGTTTCTTATATTCTTCACGTACATGATCAATCTGTACTAATTTTTATCACTATCTGATTTATTATTATTTTTCCTATTTATTTCGTTAATTACCGCTATTTCACTTACTTTTTTGTTTTCTCGTAATTCACTAACAACACTTTCTATTTCGGATACGTATCCTATTATTGTTTCAGCGGCGATTTCAATTTCATTTTCACGTATATATAATATACACACGGGTACTAATTTCTCTACTTTACATATTGACTTAGCTATGGCAATTCCGTCAGAAAGAGGAGTGTCTAAACAGGGTTCGATTAGGATTGTCCCAACTAGATCCATTGCTTCTAGTGGTACGTACTCAATCTTTTGACATCTAGGCGGTATCACTAAGGGTTTTGACAAAGTTAAAGGGAAATGGCCAGTTCTCCCTAACTCGTTTTTACCAGTAGATGATTTACCTACATGCTGACCCGATTCGTTTACCCCAATTTCTTTTTCGTTCTTAATTTCATTCTTATTTCCCGTACCCTGACAAGCTTCGCTAACTTTCTTCACTTTATTATTTTCGTTATCATTAACGCACGTGACCTGTGTCACAACTTTATTTTGTCTTTCACCCTCTAATTGGTGAGACATTACTAATTCTCCTTTAGGATTATTTTTACCGATACCACTATTCTTTTTAGCGTTATTAACTTCGATTTCCCTAACTAAATTCTTATAATTATCTTCAATTTTATTCCCCATACTGTTGACTGTCTCAGTCAATACACTTATATTTTTTACAAGTTCCCCTAAATTATTTTTCAGCGTATTTTCGCTCTTTCCTAGTACTAACTTGAATACCTCGAGTTCGTTTTTAACGGATTGTACCTCTTTAAATTTTTCTTTCATACCCCTATTTTCCTGCTTTAATTCTATTAGTTCATTTTTCAATGATAACACCCCCTTAATTAAAACTCTTTCTTTTTTAAGTTCAGTAACCTCATTTGTCAACACATCTACATTTTTATTTAGTTCATCTAATTTAGCCGACGCGTATATATGGTATGAATGGTATATATCATTATCACTTGTACTTTTATGATTACTTATTACCGGGCTACTCAAAATTGTATTCGCATATTCTTGGTCAAATAAGTTCGCTTCATTTACTAAATTATATTCAACCCCATTTAATTCTACAATATTTTTCGAAAAATCAATCTTTGCCTGCAGTGCTTTTAACAAATTTCTACCAATAATTCCATCAACCTGAATACACAATTGAGAATCTGATATTAACACTATATCAAAATCAAGTTTATCACGTCCTATTTGAAACGTTACTGTTACATTTCCTAAGTCGGACAAAATTTCTCCTGAGACACTTCTTAATACATTATTTGTTTTAAAACATTTAGGTTGACTTTTACCGATAGAACTTTCCTTAATTATACTCACTGCAGCCCCTGAGTCTACCAACAGGGTTAAATATTGGTCATTTACAACTAAATAACAATTTGGAACACTATTACAATTTTTAGATACATTGTTTAAACTTTTGGCAGAGTAAGGGTTAAGTTTTTGATTTTGTTTTATTGTTTGCGTTGATTCTCGTTTGGATGATCGACTTCGGTCGTACGCGCAGCTGGTGGTAAGGTAGAATTTAGCTTTCCCCCTCCTAAAAAAGATGACTGCGTATCGTTGTTTGGCCCTTGCCTAAATCGATTGTTGCAAGAATTCGACGGACCATTGTTGACAAATACATTGTTACCTCTTTCACTATTACCTGACTGATTGTTATCTGCTTTAGTATTTTTACCTTTATAGTTGGACCTACCACTATTAAAATTTTTACCTTTATAATTCGGGTTCCTAAACGTTTGCTGTAGACTAGTGTAATAGTTATTTTTGAAACCCATTGAACTATTAAATTGTTGTTTGCAATCCCTAGCTAAATGACCGGTTTTGTTACATCGAAAACACCTACTTTGACTGGCAATAGTATTGATTTCTTGGTACTTTTGAGGACTTAAAATTTTTTAATTTGTTTCGGCTTTTTGAGCCAATTCAATTACCTCATTAAATGTAATTTTAGGATTTTTACTAATTTCCAAAAATATCATTTGCCCTATTTCTTTCTGTACGCCTTTTTTAAATTGTAAAATTAAATCTCTGTTGTGTCGTTCTTTAACAAATTCCGCCCTACCTCGTATTTCGGACTCAATTTTAAGCTCCTCTTGTAGTACATTATTTCCCGCAATTTTTAGTCTTGTTGCATGCTGATCTACGGTTTCTTTGCTACGTTGGGTACATTTACTAAAATTTTCTAAACTCTGACCGGGTACTAAACTAGGTGTGTATTTCTTAATTAATGCCTCTTTTAATTGCTTGAATGTCACCTGATCGTTACTTAACGATGGTTCTGATTCGACAAATTTATAAGCATCACCGGTTAGCTGATACTTAATTACTATAATGGTTTGTAAGTCGTCCCACTTATCTAACGTTGCCCTTCTTGTTATTTTTGTCAAAAATTCTTTAATATTTTCATTTGGTTTACCAGAAAATTCTGATAAAGCAATTAGTACCTGGCCAGAACCGTAATTAAAATGTGAAACAGTATTACCCGTTCCAGAAGTGAATGGTTGATTGTTACTGGTAGTACTAGTTGTTACGTGTGCAACTGCCGTTGGAACCGGTGGAACTACTGAAAGTGACTGTGCATTTTCTGGATTTAATTCGTTTTCTTGCATTTTGTTATTATTATTTTTTTAATTGGTTATCCCCTAAGTTATTCTTTATTATTTTTTTTTTTTAATTCTTACTCCGTTTAATTGTAAATCGAGATGCTTCAATTATTCAAACTGAATTTAAAACAACCACGTTAACCCGTTGAACCGAAAAAAAATTTTTGAAAATTTTATTTTTAACTAATTATTATTATTATTATGGATTTTGAAAAGAAATTGCTGCCACCACCCTTATGGGAAAATTTTTTTTTTAATATAAATTAGTTGTTTGAGTTTTTTTTCTTTTTTAACGTTTTTGGTTTAAATTTCACCAATCTTCAACGGTGGCAGGGCCAAAATTCGTACCCCATTAGCTGCCACCAAATTTGTAATATATTTAAATTTTCAGTGGGGATGAGTTTGGTTGAAAAGGGGGTTTACCTAAAATAAACTGAAGTGTTTAACTTAAAACAAAATTTAGTTTATTCAGTAATGAAGTTTAAAACAAATTTTACATTTTGCTTAACAAAACTTGTGGTACCTTAATAATAATTGAAACATCTAACATAAAATCTCGGAATTAGTAGTATTGCTTTCTTTTAAATAATAATAATAATAATATTTATTTATTCATTTTTACAAAGGACAACGCACAAAACTTATGGAAAATGGCTTTCGGTCAAATTGGCTGAAATTTCACTATGTTATAGTTTTCACCCTACTGATGAAAAGTTACCATTGCACCAAGTCCCAAAAGTCAATATTTCCCAAGTTATAAAGGGTCAAAGTTGTGAAATATGGTTATACGCAGTAGTAATACGAATGTTAAAAGTGATATTTATTCACGAAATAAATGAAAATCGATTTTTATAAGTATAATTATATGTAATTATATTGTTCAATATTACAATGCGGCCGGATCTATATATATATATATATATATATATATATATATATATATATATATATATATATATATATATATATATATATATATATATATATGCATGTATATAAGTATGTAAAATCCGATTTTTATAAGTATGTAAAGTCCGACCGAAAGCCATTCTCCATAAGTTTTGTGCGTGGTCCTTTACATTTGTGTGAATAGCGTCAATAAAATTAATTAAAAAATTCACTTAAAGTATAAAAATTCTTTTGTAATAAATACTGAGCGATATTCTAAAGGATGCTCATGCTCATGCTCATGCTCATACTCATACTCATGCTCATGCTCATGCTCATGCTCATGCTCATGCTCATACTCATACTCATACTCATACTCATACTCTACTTGCTTTGCTTCTTTTGCTTACAATAATTTCCGTATACCTTTTCCAACAATTTTTGGGATGACTTTTCGAGAGGGTGTTATTAGTGACCATAAACTTTCAAGATGTTAAATTATTTTATTGCTTACAACAAATACCACCCTATGTTCACTCCAATTGTATTTAAATTTGTTACCTGTTTCACAAGCAACGGTTTCTTTTTGCATTCATACAGATAAGTAGGTAACATGCTGCGAACAGTACTGCTGATTATTGCCGTACTTGAAAAGTCATCTCATTTAAATATTGAAAAACTATACTTACGTACATAAATTATATACCTACATTTTTTCAAAGTCTGCGTTGAAATGTATTCACAATTATTGTCAATAGTTTTATGAAGGGTCATCTTTCGTTATATTTTTTACAAATTGGACTAGTGAAGGTACATATTTGTACAGATTAATTGCACATAATTTTAGTCCCATCAGTAACATAAAATTGTAACAATCAATTAACCTATCGGTTCCTTGTTTTATTTAAAATTAACAAGCTTTTCCATAAATAACATTGGAAAATTTTTCAATAGTTAACAATCGACGATTATGCATTAGAAAAATTTCATACAAATATGCAATACAGTCAAACATACAAATTTCGATGTCCAAATTAATGCAATATATTACAAAAATAAAACTTTAAAAGTTTTGGTAATATTTCTTAAACTCTAAATAATTAATACAGATAAAATAAAAATCTGTCCATTCTTTGATATATTTTAATTTATAGGAAAAGTTACTAGTTATCCAAATATTTTCACACACATAATGATAGACCTTTCAACAAATGATTGAGTGAATAATTATTATCATAATATTATATAACTTTAGTCTAACTAACTAAAAGAGTTTAGTCTGACATAGACTCTATATAAGGATTTTATATTTATATAAATTCATATTAAAAATAAGAAAATAACAATTATCATAAATATCTATTTAGAACAATTTCTTAAAAATTTACCTGTTTTTATTAAATAAAAGAAATTAATCTGTACAAATATGTACCTTCATTAGTCCAAGTTGTAAAAAATATAACAAAAGATGACCCTTCATAAATCTATTGACAATAATTGTGAATACATTTCAACGGAGACTGAAAAAATGTACGTATATAATTTATGTACGTAAGTATAGTTTTTCAATATTTAAATGAGATGACTTTTCAAGTACGGCAATAATCAGCAGTATTGTTCGCAGCATGTTACCTACTTATCTATATGAATGCAAAAAGAAACCGTTGCTTGTGAAACAGGTAACAAATTTAAATACAATTGGAGTGAACATAGGGTGGTATTTGTTGTAAGCAATAAAATAATTTAACATCTTGAAAGTTTATGGTCACTAATAACACCCTCTCGTAAAGTCACCCCAAAAATTGTTGGAAAAGGTATACGAAAATTATTGTAAGCAAATGAAGCAAAGCAAGTAGAGTATGAGTATGAGTATGAGTATGAGCATGAGCATGAGCATGAGCTTGAGCATGAGCATGAGCATGAGTATGAGCATGAGCATCCTTTAGAATATCGCTCATTGTTTCAGTGTTATTTTAAACTTTTTGGGACACTGAATACTTTTTATGTCATTACTTATTTTATTATATATTCGGATCATAGAGCTACGTGCATTTTTAAAGGAAACGTCAAGTCTAACTGCATCCAATATCAGTTTGTCTTTACAACGTGTTGAATAACCGTGTGTTAAATGATTACTCTCAAACAATTTAGCATTTGCTTTTACAAACAGAACAAATCATAAAGTTATTCCAAAATAATTGAACTTTTATAAACATACTAAAAGTAAATAAAAAATGAAAATACAAACAATTATAAATAACTGAAATTTTTACTTACATTCGTAGAATTCGGCAACTGCAGAACGTCTTTCCTTTTGAATGTTGGAGAACTGGCACTCTGATTTACACAAATTACAGAAAATTTACTACTCAACAATAAGTTATATATTTTTCAACTTTAACAATGCACCCCTCTTGAATAGTAATTAATTGTTATGCAATAATACGGACAGACCAAGACTTTGAACTTTGCTCTGAGGCGGACGGAACTAAACTCTCTTTTTTGAATCAATAACTCTAAACTTATTCTGTGCCTTTGGCACGTCTACGTGACATTTTTTTTTAACACTTAAGACAATTAATTCAAGGTAATTTCGTTCGTCGAATTAATACAAATCATTATCATACTTAAATGAGTACACGGTTAATATAAACTTAATTTACGGTTTCAATCAGCGAGTAATCCAGACTAACATTTCTGTTATTGATTTTGTATTTCATTTCTTGTTTTTAAAGACATTTTGTTTCCAAGAAGCGGTTTCGGTTTTTGCGTCTTAAATTAATTACACATCTATAAATGTACCGATTAAAGAAATACAGGGTGTTCATTACAATAGTAATGTAAAGGTCTACGCTAATATATTATCAGACTAGTATTTTTCCAAAGTGAAAATTTAAAGCTATTCTACAATATTTTCTGTGGCTTCATACCCTTACTTGTCCTCTTTCGCTGTGTTTAAAATCGGCAAACAGATACCGAATTAAAAAATACCCCTGTCGCAGCATCCTGCATAACATAGCGAATTTCCATTTACAAAAGTATGTTTTTCTCGGAAACTAGTTGATATAGAGCAATTGTAATTAAGAAAACCTTCTTTATGTGATTTTTCCGCCAAATTTTTTTCACGAAAAATGTCCAAAACACCGTAAACGTTTTCACGAAATTTCTTAAAAATAAGATGTTTCGTTCTTGAGTTATCGTGCGGACAATTAGTAAACATCTATATAAATGTGTCCGCACGATAACTCAAGAACGAAACATCTACTTTTTAAGAAATTTCGTGAAAACGTTTACGGTGTTTTGGACATTTTTCGTGAAAAAAATTTGGCGGAAAAATCACATAAAGAAGGTTTGCTTAATTACAATTGCTCTATATCAACTAGTTTCCGAGAAAAACGTACTTTTGTAAATGGAAATTCGCTATGTTATGCAGGATGCTGCGACAGGGGTATTTTCATTTTAAAAATATATACTTCCCCCTTTGCCACAGTAATGTAATTGTACACATTTTTTAGTAAACATCTATATAAGTAAGTATTAGTAAACATCTATATAAATGTGTCCGCACGATAACTCAAGAACGAAACATCTTATTTTTAAGAAATTTCGTGAAAACGTTTACGGTGTTTTGGACATTTTTCGTGAAAAAAATTTGGCAAAATCAGGCGGAAAAATCACATAGAGAAAGTTGTTTTATTTACAATTACTCTGTATCAACTAGTTCCCGAGAAAAACGTACTTTTATAAATGGAAATTCGCTATGTTATGCAGGATGCTGCGACAGGGGTATTTTTTATTTACAATTACTCTATATCAACTAGTTTCCGAGAAAAACGTACTTTTGTAAATGGAAATTCGCTATGTTATGCAGGATGCTGCGACAGGGGTATTTTTTTTTATTTACAATTCTCTATATCAACTAGTTTCAGAGAAACGTACTTTTGTAAATGGAAATTCGCTATGTTATGCAGGATGCTGCGACAGGGGTATTATTATTTTAATATTTATTTTCAAGAAAATACAAAAATGCCTTTTTGAATTTACAGCAGATGACACAAATATTTATTATGTAAAAGTGAATTGCTTGGAAATTGCGACATTCATTTCTTTATTTTACTGCACTATTGTTGTTAAAGCGATAGTAACAGTAGTAGTTATAATATTAAATTAGTATTATTAGTTTATTCAAAGCACTGTTGTGACATAACTTTTTCCTTATAGGAATCCAATGTTAAAAATTAACATGTAAATCGTATGTATACATCCAAATGGGCCACCTTGTATATTATGTGTACGATACATATTGTATCGAATATGTGCTTAGATTGTGAATAGCTTCACACTTTTTACGATAAAAGTATCACAGTCTAAACAACATAGTTTTTCTCGGAAACTAGTTGACATAGAAAAATAATTTAAGGACCTTTTTTATGTAATTTTTTCTCCTCTTTTAAATGGTGTAAAAAAATTTCACAAAAATTTTTGAATAAGTGGAAATTTTGGCAAAAAACTAATTTTTTGCAAGAACAAACACCATGTTCCTGGCATCCGACGTGTCTGGCTAACGAACTTGTCCAACGGTTTGGGATTTCCAACATTTTCACCAAATTTCGTAAACCTAGGACATTTCGTTCGAGAGTTATCGTGCGGACACACACATATATATATATATATATATATATATATATATATATATATATATATATATATATATATATATATATATATATATATATATATATATATAAATTTTGGTGAATATTATTTTCGGTTTCTAGGGACCTCAAAACAAGTTTCTGCCATGGTCCCGGGATCAAGTCGCGTCATGACAGTGGCTGTAATAGCGAGCTTCCATTCTGGAAATTCGCTAAAAACAAACTAGGTGAAATTATTTATTAGAAAATGCTCTATAAAAAAGCTAAGAAGCACGTTTCCATTTGGATACAAAATAGAAAAATTATATGGGTTGAAAGTTTCTTACGCTTTGGCTAGTTAGCTTTTTTTTACCCATAATTTCTAAAAATATTAATTTTTCGCCAAAATATTTCAAATAAAAATTATAGATAATTATATAATCTACAAAAAAGTTCCTAACAAAATGTTTGTCAAACTCGTGGTTACAGAGCTAATTGAGTAAATACATTTGACCTTCAAATCATCTTTGACCACTTTTCGAGGTCGGCCCGCGCAACCGTACAAGAGATGGTCTGGCCGACAAAGCATTTTAGTAACTTCGAGTGGTAAACTATTAGATGAAAAATTAAATTTACTTTAAATCGATGGGTAAACACTTTCTTATTACCGCCTCCCGGTCTATAAGAAAAATAGTTGTAATAAACAATTTGATTGTCAATGGATAATACATATTTCCTACTACTAACCAACTAAATAATAACATAAATTGATAATATTATGTAACTTTCAAACTTTTCTAGATCTGTCAAATATAAAAACAATTAGACAAGTAACTCTCGTTTTGTTTACTAAGAAATTTTGGTACCCAGTGAACATAGAATGTAAATGTGATGTAACAAGGAAATAATAACAAGTTACGTAACTTTTTTGACATATGGGTGACATAACAATTATATAAAATTAGAGTTTTATGTTATATATCTAATTGTTACCTGTATGTTACGTAACAGTTACATGCCATTGTGACTGTAATAAAATGTCACATTTGTGACTGCTATGTTAGGCCGGTCGCACACTGGATACGATTACGTACGAAATTCAGTTGTACGTACACATACGAGTACGTACAATGGTTTCTGACAGATGATGTATTATGGGAGCTCGCACACTGTATACGATTCAGTCGTATGTATACATACGTACAGTTACGACATCCGACATAATTCACTTTTGCTTGAATTTCTTTACGTTTACGTACGATTAGTTTACATCAAATCTGTCATTACATGATGAAATTCACCAAATTCATCCCTTTTTGCATATAATTCATTTACCCACTCGGTTCTACGATAACGACGACGGCATAGTTTACGTGTTAGAAAACAATTTTACTAAAAGATATAGATTCATATCGAATGAATGTTATCAGAGAACTGCCAATAATTAACTGATAGTGTCGGGCAAACACATAACCAGTGTGTGAGTTCAATTGATACGACAAGAGTCGTATAAATACGTACATACAAAATCGTATCCAATGTGCGACAAGCCTTACGGTTAGATGATGTATCAAGGTTGCTTTGATAAAACGTCACAGTGTGACTTTTATGTTATATCTTCGCAATCAAACAATGTTACTTTGATAAAACCTCACAGAACTGACTCTTATGTTATGTTTTTGTGACGTATCAACGTTACTTTAATGAAATGTCGCAACCATGACTCTTTTGTTACGTCCCGATGACCTAACAATGTTACTTTGAACAAAACGTCACAGCAGTACTCTTATGTTATGTTTTTGTGACGTATTTACGTTGTTTTAATGAAATATCACAATCATGACTCTTTTGTTATGTTTTTGTGACGTATCAATATTAATAAAACATTTCACTTGTCACTTTTGTGAAATGTTTTGTTACCATTATTAATTTTAAATGTATCAATTCGCGAAGAATTATCAATTTAAAGATTCCTGCAGTTTTTTTTCAATCTATCCCCTGTTGGCTTCTGATATGACTAAATTTCATCCATCAATTTTTGGATAAGTCGATTTATGGATGAAATGGATGGACGAATGTTTTATTAATATTGATACGTCACAAAAACATAACAAAAGAGTCATGATTGTGACATTTCATTAAAACAACGTTAATACGTCGTTAAAACACCGTTAATTTTGTTATTAATTTAAAAATGAAATTGTTATGAAAATTCTTGTAAGGCTTTATTTACTATTTTGTGATATATATTAATATATAACGATGAGAATAAATAAGTGAGTTTGGTCTAGTGGTTAAGACTGTCGATAATTTATCGAAAGCTTGGATAATGGATCGAATCCTGCAACAGTCAACAACAACAAAAAATAATAATAATTTAGGTGTATGTATATGACAATAAGTTGGTAGTATGTGTATTTAATGTTAATAAGAAACAAAAAAAGGAATTTTGAATTTGCTTTTTGCAAAAGAAGGCGTAAGGCGTATTTTTATCTATAAGGTAACATCAAAGTTATATTTTCCTGAAACGTAACAAGAACATAACAATTGTTACGGCATATTGTTACATTTATAAGTGAGAAACTGTAAGTTACATGTGAGTCATATATGACTCACATTTTATGTAACACGTGACTTTCAGTTCTATCACGGTGACATAAAATTTACAGAAAAATGTTCACTGGGTATCTTCTAGAAATAGCACAATACCTAAACAAATTAACCCTTAACTAGTCTACTCACTTTTTGGAACATAAGAAGTCCACTGGAGTACAAAAGTTATTTTCTTAAATTATTGGTTAATCTGTTTTGAAAATTGAAAAATATTATTCAAAGAATACTAAAATATTTTCCTGAGATCATAACATATTTCATTTAATCGTTTTCACAAATATTTCTCGTGGAAATCTCTAGGCATATAAAATTAAACTTTAAATGGTAGTAAAGTAAAAAAAAATTAGAATTGAAACATTAAGCTAAAAATAAAATTTTATTGAAAATTAAGTTACCTAGATCTGTTTAAATTTTTATTAAATTTAATCTACATAAATTAAATTTAATTAATTACTAAATTACCTTTAATTTGGATTATTATTTTAAAAAAGATTATCAGCCTATTGGGGTATAAAAAAAAATCGTTAATAATCGAAATTAAAAGTTTGTAAAGAGAAGGTAATCACACATCAAATGGAAGTACTTAACCTCATTTGGGAATACATGGTCGTTACAGTTCAGTAATAGCGATTATAAAAAAATTATTTTGAAAAAAAATAAAAATAAAAGCTCTTTTAAAAACCCGACTTCAAAAAGTTAAAAATAATGAATAGTACGAATTTTGAAGTCAGGCGGGGCGTCGTATGAAAGATTGCGATCAGATGTGCTTGAAAAATTCATGAATTCTTCAAGATATACAATTTTTTATACTACTTCCCGCCTGACTTCAAAATTCGTACTATTCATTATTTTTAACTTTTTGAAGTCGGTTTTTTAAAAGAGCTTTTATTTTATACCTTTTAGTGACAATGCTTATGAGTCCACCCCATTTTTAATTTGTTTTTGTTTTTGTTTTTTTTTTTTTTTTTTAATTTTTTTTATTCCAAATTTCATACGTTTAGGTGAAATAGTTTTCAAAATACCAGCGTCCAAAAATCGTAATTTTGGGCACTCATTGACTGCTTTGAAATTTGGAACATTAATAATGTTTAAAGTAATAATTACAAGGAAAATAAAAAATCAATGAAAATCCACCAATTTTTCAAATCATCAAAGAATTTTTTAAACTAGGTACTGACAGAAAATTAGTTTTAGGATATTTGGATCAACATAAATTAAAAAAATATGTTACTATAAATATTAAAGTAAATAATTTTGCATATACAAATTTTAAATTTGCCATAATTATTCATATTGTTCATATTATTGAAGATGGCTAAAAAATTACTCAACCAATGTCAACAAAATTTTTATGGGACCACATAGGTGTACATACATAAAAAATAGGTGTATATACATAAAAAAAACATACGGGTTGAATTGAAACCTAATTGTTTTTGAAGTCGGTTAAAAATTGGAGTTGTACCCCAGTAGACCAATTAAGGGTTAACAAAGTAATCTACATATTCGTTACTTTCAGTTCTTCAAATGATTTCAGACGATTTAGATTAATTGAAATTGAGCTAGTAAGTCTAGTTTTTGGTTGCTATTGAGTTTAATTTAACTGCTTTTTTAAAAAATTACATATTTCGCTATTGACACTAAATTTAATACATAGAATTGTATGATAAATAGAAATATCATAATAGTACCTATGTCTGTTTTTGTAATTTTTTCGTTTTAATTTTGATTTTAAGTTTGATTATAAACAATTATTTTGTAATAACAGATGTAATAAATAAACCACTGAAGAAGGCATCAAGTTTGTGTTGAAAGGGTATAGCTACATAAGCATAGGAAAATGGCCCCCATGGCCGATGTCTGTAATAATATATGTAGTGACATTGGTACCCCAAGTGATTACCAAATACAGGGTCATTGACCCTTAACGTTGACTTGTCCTTGAGATATTAACCAAAATATGTTTTAGTGCTGTAATTTTTCAAACTCAATTTTCTCGAAAACTATAACGCCTAGAAAAACAAAACCGACGCCAAAATTTAGATAATATTTGGGACTATATTATATATATTCTTGACATTTTTCCCTAAATTTTAAAAGTTCAAAATAATTGCATTAAAAATATTTTTTTATTTTTTAGTATGGTTCTGGTAAACTTACACCTTTCAAAAAAATACAGAATATGGCTTATCTTATCTACTTACACCATGCCAAAATTCATTAAAATCGAAAATGCGCTTTTTGAGTAATAAATAATTTATTGAGTATATGTTATGTATTACGTTAACCGTATAAGAGAATGATTAAAATAATTGTATAAAAAATAATTATTGATTTGTTTGTACAGTTCTAGAATACTTACATCGTTCAAAAAAATATAGTATATAGCTTAACCTTTGTTTCTACATATACCATACCAAGGCTCAAGTATCTCGCAAATATCCTAAATAATATATCACACTTGCAAGATGAGCACAGCATCCAACCGTTCGATTACCATTCGGACAATTGCAACAGTACCGGCGAATTCCTTCAATATTGTTAGAGTTAGGAAGATAATCAATAAATACCCGATAATTATTATTGTTTATATGCCGTGACCGAACATTTAACTTTATAATATTTGGAGTTTGCTTCGTTTGTAATATATGCAAAACGTTATTGTCGTCCATTATTTCAGCCAGATATGAAACAGCTAATGAAAACTGATAGGAACCTGTAAACAACATTTTTAATTGTACTTCAGTTAGTCTGGGAAAATCTAAAATATTACACGAAGCAAACTCCAAATATTATAAAGTTAAATGTTGGGTCACGGCATATAAACAATAAATATTATCGGGTACTGTTACAAATTCGCCGGTACTGTTACAATTGTCTGAATGGTAATCGAACGGTTAGAAGCTGTGCTCATGTTGCAAGTGTGATATATTATTTAGGATATTTCCGAGATATTTGTCTCGCATTGTACGACCAGCTGAAATATTATTAAAAATATTTTTAAATGAATCAATTAATGTGGTCATAAATGAAAACAGTGATGACGATTGAAATCATCAGTAGGTAAAAATAAAAATATGTAGTTTCTATAATCAGAAAATGTTGCCTTTGTGGTTAGTACCTACCATACACTCAATAAATTAATCATTTCTTAAAAAGCGCCTCTTCGACTTTGATGAGCCTTAGTATGGTATATGTAGAATGGTTAAGCTATATACTATATTTTTTGAACGATGTAAGTATTCTAGTACTGTACAAAAAAATCAAGAATTATTTTTTATACAATTATTTTAATCATTCTCTTATACGGTTAACGTAATACATAACATATACTCAATAAATTATTTATTACTCGAAAAGCGCATCTTCGATTTTAATGAATTTTGGCATGGTGTAAGTAGATAAGATAAGCCATATTCTGTATTTTTTTGAAAGGTGTAAGTTTACCAGAACCATACTAAAAAATAAAAAATATTTTTAATGCAATTATTTTAAACTTTTAAAATTTAAGGAAAAATGTCAAAAAAATATATAATATAGTCCCAAATATTATCTAAATTTTGGCGTCAGTTTTGTTTTTCTAGGTGTTATAGTTTTCGAGAAAATTGAGTTTGAAAAATTACAGCACTAAAACAAATTTTGGTTAATATCTCAAGAACAAGTCAAGGTTAAGGGTCAATGACCCTGTATTTGGTAATCACTTGGGGTACCAATGTCACTACATATATTATTACAGACATTGGCCATGGGGGCCATTTTCCTATGCTTATGTAGCTATACCTTTATACATAATATATCGTTCCATGATGAAAAATAAATGAAATTTTTTTGTGTATTGTTTTCTCCTGCTTTTCACTGAATTTTTCCAGACTCCATAATTGGAGTTAAGTAAATTTTATCCTGGGGTTTTTGGTAAAAAATTAAAATTTAATTCTATTTGTCACCCTTATAATTGTTATAAATTATTGCAATGTTTCAATAGACTAAATAAATTTTAATATCAACTTCTGATTTACGTACCATTAATTTGCTTTTATATCCTACCGTTTTAGACAAATATTCAAATTGGATGATTGCCAGAGATAGTCTCTTAGAAAATGTTGAAGAGTTTTTAAATTACTATAATTATGATGTGTATATATCATTTTTACTTTTCAATGTTTCCATATCGTCAACTTTAATCTTTTTGAAATTTTCATTTTAATTAAAACCTGCCTACATGTCTTTATCAATTTATTATACACGAGTGAAATAATTTGCATGAACTGTTTTTATTTATGTGTTTTTATATATGTGTTACATATTATTTGATCGGTTGTGGCGAATTACGTGCTGTGTGTGTTTTTAATTTTAACGACTTAAACTGAATTATTCATAATAATTTTTAATTTTGTCCCCTAAAAAAATGGAGCATTTTGATTCCACAAAATTGATGCGCTTTGTAACACAAATTGTTGGTTTGGCACCAATTTTTGTTCGCGAAAAAGAAGAGAAACAGTGCGAAATATATATTAATTACAAAAATATAGTGTTAACCGTCATATTTCTTTTAATAAAATCATATGGAATAGTGTCATCCGAATTTTATAAAGACGAAGACACAAGTGTTTGCTTTTTTTTGGACAAATTAATTGTTACTAGCAGCAAATTGGCCATTTATGGTTCATCACTCATAACGTTGTTTCTTTACATAAATAATTTCATTCAACGGTCAACTTTAATTAAAATGCATCAAAAAATTGTTATCTTTGATGAAAATTGTAAAAATTTACAAATGAAAATCCATTTTAATTATATTACCGTACAAATAATGCTCTTATTTTTCTTTTTTTGCATATCAGTTATTTCGAGTTTGTATCAGCAAATAAGGCACTGGGGTCATTGGGTATACATGTTTTTCGAATTCATGGAAGTACTGGGCGACGAACAACTGATTGTTTACATCCAGTATTTTCACGTTGGTTCACTGGCATTATGTTTTTATCATCGCTTCAATGCGATAAATAACTATTTTCGGCAATTACATACTAGTGAATATGAATTTGTATATGAATGTAAGAAAAAATTACAGGAAATAATTGAGAATTACGATATTTTATGTGATGCACGAGTAAAATTTAATTCATATTTAGGTCTCTCGTTTCTTGTTACAATAGCTTTTAATTTTTTACTTTCTATTTTACGCGCGTTCATTACAATGCGATTTTTATTAGATAAAGACACTGAAGAATCAAAATATAGCTATTATTTACTATACAGAGCATGTCTAAGTTTTGTGCCATTTGTAACAACAATTATTTTAATTTCATTAATTGAAAGAGCTGATGAATCAATTGAAGAAGATGTTCGGAAGTCAATTATACACTGCATAAACGACAAAGAATTTAAGCAAGAAGTAAGTACAAAAATAACTAATTTAATTTTAAAAAATTAACCCTAGAATGATAAATCTATTTTTTACTAAACGGGGTATATCTTTACGACACGGGATTTTTGGTCGTAAAATCGTTCTGACACCAGTAATTTCACTTATAAGTACCTGAATTTTTTCGCTTTTTCAAGCTGAAGAGAATGGTGAAGAGCAAATTCAATTTAGTCAAAGTTTAGTCGGTGAAAAATCGATTTAAATAGCTAAAAGTGTTCAAAAAGGTCAAACTGTCATTTAATAAATAAAGATTGATAACTATTTTTCTAATGAACCGATTTTCAAATTTGAGACGGCATCTCAAAAAAATGACATCACGATGTTTTGCCAAAAAGTATATTTATTTGGGGTTTTGAAAATTAAAAAAAATTGGGAATTTGATTTGTGGAAAAATTAAATAAAAATGCATGAAATATTGGTTTTTAAGAATATATTTCAGTTTCTGTCACGCAAAATATAAAAAAAATTGAACTTATTCAAAAGCGCAACAATCGCTGCAATATAGTATTCTATCATTCTCGCAGTTCATCATCATCTGCCAAAAAAGCAAAGCGTATCAATTTTATTGCTAATCCCAGTGTATGGGTACTTAAAATATGAAAATCATCACCGAAAATTATATATCTAATGTTTTAGTGCAAAATTCGGTTATTATAAGTGAACCAAAATTATTTTAAAAAGAAAAATAAAAATAACTTACCTACACAAAACACTGACGCATACTACAAACCGAGGTAGATATCAATCCCACCTAGCTACCTTCACCTCTTCGCTCCGTTACAGTAAACAAGAAACTGAAGGGTTTCTCTACCTCACCTTACTGTTAGAACCTTGAACTAAATTATGGTATAGTTATCCAGTCAATAATGTTACTGACTAAAAACGTAGTTTAAAGTTTACCTGGGGTAAATATCCACCCCTCCACCCCGGTTTGTCGTTCTAGGGTTAATTGCAGCTACATTGAGTTATTTTGTGATTTGATTATATATATATATATATATATATATATATATATATATATATATATATATATATATATATATATATATATATATATATATATACATTAGCCGTATACTCGATAGGATTTCCCATCGACAACATCTTTTTATTTGGTGCTCACTTTGAGCGAATTTCCAGAATTCGAAATTCAGCTATTACAGTAGCTCCCATGACGCGACCTAAACTAGAGACCATAACATAAATATGTTTTGAGGTCCCCAAAATCCGAAAATGATATTCATTAAAATACATATATATATATATATATATATATATATATATATATATATATATATATATATATATATATATATATATATATGTATATATATATATATATATATATATATATATATATATATATGTATTTATGTATGTATGTATGAACACGTTAACTCTCGAACAGAACATTTAATTTTTATGAAATTTGGTGAAAAGTTTGAAGAAATTCAAAACTTCGTACGAGTTCGTTAGTCAGACACGTCGGATGCCCAGAAGTAGGTAGGATTTTTGGGCATTTTTTGTCAACAAAATGCGTTTTTTACTAAAAATATGCAACTTTTCAAATTTTTTTAAACTAATTGAAAGGATGAGGCAAATTACGTAAAAAATGTTTTTAAACCATTCCTCTAGGTTAATTACTTTTCGAGAAAAACTAGGAAATATGTCGTTCTCCATTTCACTCACACTTACAGTCTTTTTTTTCTGTCTCATGTTTTGCGATGCTATATTCGAAAAAAATGCTTTATAAGTGACGTGTCATGATTTTTTTTAATCCAATTTAACGATTCAAATTTAATACGAGAATTTAGACCAATTTTACCCTTTTAAAAACGAAGTCAACTTCAGTCTTCTAAAACCGCTGAAAAAACAGCCAATTGCAGGAAAACATTGAAGAAAACAAAAACAGATTGAATGGTCCACAATTTTATTGAAAAATTTATGTATTCAGCCATCGTGTAATATCTTGAATATTTCGCTTTAGTTATAAAGCTTCATCGGCAAGTTTATTAATCTATCTAAAAAATTTTACATAGTTTAATAAAAAAACTTTTAATGGAATTAGAAAAACCGTAACAAGTTTGTCACCTCCAAATAAAAGGGGCCAACTAAACATTCTATGTCATATAGTAATTAAATTAAAGTCAAATTGTAATTGATATCCATGTTTAGTGATAAACATATCACATAAAACATTGAATATCAATATGTCACATAAAAAATTTTTATTTTGTATAAAAAAATTGTTAATTTATATAAAATTTTTGTGTCATCTAAATGACATATGTCAAAAATTTAAGAGATTCAATTTTAGAATGTATTCACCAAACAAAGAATACACTATTAATGTAAAAGATAAAAGTAAATTACACATCATCTACAGTTTTAAATTAAATTTTGGAGATAACAACAAATTTTCAAAAAAAATTCTTTTATAAAAATCAATTGAAAGTTTAAACGTCAATAACACATTTCATATTACTTACATTAAAAATAACATGGAATATTCAGTAATCCATTAGTCAAATTTTATTCATTATAAAGTAGTTAAACTAGTTAAAAAATTTTTAAAAATAATTTTTTATTCATAATTTTGAACTAAAAATAATTGAATTTGTACTTCATTATTGCGAATACATTTAGGTTGAAGTCAATACATTTATGTAATGATAAAGAACCGATGTGTAACTTCACTTAATTTGAATTATACTCCGTGACATACATATTTATGTATGAGAGACAAATCACATGTATGTACAAAAGAGCGGGCAGATTTAAATTATATATAATTCATGGCAACATAGTAAAACGACTTTTGTTTAAGTTATTCGGACAGTTTGTTAAATAAGATATTGTATACCGGGTCAATACTTTCAGAGTCTGTCTGTCTATTGCAACTAATATTTTTATTTAAATTTATGTGATAATTTTCACTAATAATTCGTTTACGAAAATTACTTTCTTTATCAAGAATACGTATGTTTTCGAAATCAAACCTATGATTGTGCTCTATTACATGACCCGAAAGACCAGTACTATTTTTTTCTCTTTTAATGTCATAATTATGTTGATACATTCTGGCGGATAGTTTTTGTGTAGTCTGACCCACATAAAAAGCGTTAGAAGATTTGAAATTCACGCCATAAACAACATCTGATTGGTCTCTCAAATCAACATTCATTCTTTTTTTAGTATATAATTTTTCTAATTTATTATTGTATGAGAAGGCAACTTTGCCGTTATAAGATTCTATTACATGTTTCATTTTTTCAGTGATTTCATTATACGGTAAAGTGACGAGTTTTTTAGGGTCAAAAGAGGTATTAACTTTCTTTTGTTCTAAGGTATTATATGCTTTATGTACAACTTTCTTTTTTATGGTGTCAATAAAATGTACGGAATAATTACTTTTTTTAAGTATCTTAACAGCCTCTTTAATTGCTAATTTACGAATGGTCACACTGCTTAAATTCACGGCTCTATATAAAGTATTATGTATAATGTTAATTTTAATATGTTTCGGATGGTATGAATGAAAGTTAATAATTCGATCAGAATAATTATCTTTTCTATGCCATATAGTATTCAGTAGATTATTTTCATTTCTCGTTATTAAAGTGTCTAAAAAACAAATTTGGTTTTTGTTTTCTACTTCTACGGTAAACTGTAGTGATGGGTGATAATTATTAAATGTATTTACAATTTTGTCCAAAACATTAAGCTGTGCACAAGTGACGATATCGTCAACATAGCGGTAGAAAAAAGAAGGTTTCCAAATTTTTAGTTTATTAAGGCTTACTTCACAAAGATAATCCATTACGTAGGATGCCATAATCGGTGACAGGCTTCCCCCCATTGGTGCACCAAATTTTTGTAAGAAAAATTTATCTTGAAATTTGAAATAATTATTATGTAAAATTAACTCTATCCCTTCAATAAACAAATCTTTATTCAAATTAGTAAAGTTTTTAATTTTATTCCATTTCTTTTTTATGATAGCAATTATTAAATTGTTTGGAATTGAGGTAAACAAGGCCTTTACATCTAATGAAAACAATTTGTAATCTATTGGTAGCTTAACATTATTAATTTTTTTAACTAATTCATAGGAATTTTTTATTGAATATTTACTTTATTCAGCTTCAGTCAAGATTTTAGTAAAAAATCTAGACAAATCTGATGTAGGGGAGCTTATCTGGCTTATAATAGGTCTAAGAGGAACATTATCCTGGTGGGTCTTTGGTAAAAAATAAATATCAGGAAAGCTTTTTTTAATTTTCATTATTTTATTTTTATTGGCACCTTCAAGAAAGTTGTTTTTATTCAGTTTATCAACATAAGTCTTAAACTTTTTAGACATAATGTCTAAGGGATTTTTATTAATTGTTAAATATGTGTTGTTATCACTCAAATGTGTATATGCCTTATTTAGGTAATCTTTCTTATCCATAATAACGGTAAAATTGCCTTTATCAGATTTTGTAATGTGTAAAACATCTTTGTTATCTCTCAGGAAGGTGTAAGCTTGCTTATAACACTTATTTATGTAATCAAATAAAGGATCTATATTACCTTTACTTTTGTTATTATTATTAATATTATTACAAAGAATATTAACAATTTTATTTCTAATTTCAGTATGGTTATGTTTAGGAAACTTGTCCATATTACATTCCATATTTTTTAAAATTTCTAAGATATTATTGTGTGTCTGTTTCTTACTGTAAATAAACTTTTTTAATATAAATTTGGGGCTTAAAGCCAGTATTAGTTCAACTTGTTTTGGAATTACTACATTAGTAAGATTTTTAACCCAATTTTTATCGTAGCTAATCATGTTGTCGATATTATTCTTAAATTTTTGTAATTTCCTGGTATGCGTATTTTTTACTTTATTATTAAGGATATCATTTTTCTTTTCAGTTAGTGTTTCGAAATTCAAAACTTCGTACGAGTTCGTTAGCCAGACACGTCGGATGCCCAGAAGTAGGTAGGATTTTTGGGCATTTTTTGTCAACAAAATGCGTTTTTTACTAAAAATATGCAACTTTTCAAATTTTTTTTTAAACTAATTGAAAGGATGAGGCAAATTACGTAAAAAATGTTTTTAAACCATTCCTCTAGGTTAATTACTTTTCGAGAAAAACTAGGTAATATGTCGTTCTCCATTTCACTCACACTTACAGTCTTTTTTTTTCTGTCTCATATCTTGCGATGCTATATTCGAAAAAAGGTTTTATAAGTGACGTGTCATGATTTTTTTTAATCCAGTTTAACGATTTAGTTATATTCTATTTCTCTCAGTTAAATACGTTTTTATAATAATTATAACTGTTCCATTTTTTTTTGGGAAAAGTTTTCAAGAAAATTTGTTTTATGTGATATGGCCAGAATTTAAATTATGTTAGTAGATAAGCTATGAGACAGCGGGGCCACCGCAAAACGGAGTAACTTGAACCCCTTTGACGATGTTTGAAAGTGTGTGACTTACGGTCCTATTGCACCCATTTTACGGTACTACACATTCCGAACTGATGAGTCATCAAACTGTATCGATGTGCAAACCTTGACCTTTGACTCGGCCCGTACCGAGTACATGTATTTAAAATTTGTTGTTGACATTTGACCCCACACTCGCTCATACTGTTGGTCTTAAAATTCCTAAGACATGAGTCATCACCAACAACCAAATTAATTCAAGTTAACCTATTATTAGTTTTTGAATCCAAACCTAACACATGCGCAGACTGAATTTTAGAACCCGACGCATGCGCAGACTGAATTTTAGGCTACAAATTGATAGATGGGGTACACTACCGCGTCAAAAATGTGGGGTTACCCTAACTCGGGGGTGGGCCCCAAACTTTTGACACCGTAGTGTACTTAAATTTTTGGTACACTGCGGTGTCAAAAGTGCGGGCCCCCTGGCTAAAAAGGTATTCTATCACTTTTTGAAGCGTACTGTACTTATTTTGTGTACGTGCAAACCTTGACCCCAACACGCGCTTGCCTTAATTGCGTCATTTTAAACGAAAGGTACACTACCACGTCAAAAATGTGGAATTACCCTAACCCAAGGGGTGGCCCCAAACTTTTGACACCGTACTGTACTTAAATTTTTGGTACACTCCCGTATCAAAAGTGTGGACCCCCCTGGCGAAAAAGGTGGCCGATCACTTATTGAAGTCTACTTTGCTTATTACGTGCAAACCTTGGCCTCACTTAATTGCGTCATCTTAAATAAAAATTGGGAGACCCCCAAATTTTGTGGGGGGCACTGTACCAAGCGCGGCTGCAAAACTAACTTCATACTCCAGGGTCCAGTTTCCAGAGTCCAGAGTCCAGATTTCAGACCGGTTGTATATTAAGAATATGTTATGTATACACTCTGTATATCGCTATTTAATTTTAATTTTATAAATACTAGTAAATGATTGTAGTCTTTATGTCAACAAACTCTAACTAAAATAATATTTCACTTTTATCAGTATTGGAAAAATATTTGCTTAATTAGCAAAAAAATAATATGTTTGCAAATAAATTCGTATATATTACTGTACAATAAATACTTGGATTATTTCTTAATATGTATACTATAATTTAACTATGTTGTTTAATGTAAAAATTATAACAGCATTAAGATTTGCTAAATTTTTGTTATAAATTAGTAGTTTTGAGGCAAAAAAATTATAGAATTATCATCTTAAAACTTACATCACAACTACATAATATAATTATAATATACAAATGCATGTATACGGGTGTATTCTTATACAGGGTGTATCATGAAATATGCTTTTCAATTAGAATAATAAATAAGATTTTTTTCAATACTTTTATAGGTTAACGAAAGTAACTTCTTCCTGTAAAAAATAGGGGAATTCAGGGTAATAATTAAATAAAACGCATATAATTTTTTTTTTTAAATTTTATTTATAGAATATGGATACAAAAAAATTAAATTGCTTAAATCTATATATTACTTAAAATCTATTTATTTTCCATATAAAAACTTTTTAAAAGAATACAGTTTTCTAATGAACAAATTTTATCTGAATGAATCATACAACGTCTTGAATAATATTCATCTCGCAGATTGGAAATCTTCGGTACATCAAATATTTCTTCCAAATTCAAAATCCACGGGTGGTTTTCGGTGTCATCAAATAAATTTGAAATCCATTTCTTCTTTTCACTGCCCTTGACGTTTCTGACATCATACTTCTTTAATACAGGTTTCAATATGGTATGAAGTTTGTTGTATGGAATAAATTCATACGACCAAGGTAGCCCATGCCAATTTCGGTAAAGCCAACGGGCAACTCGTTGAAATTTCTCCGGCAGCTCGTTGAAATCAAACGGTGCTTCGAATATGAGGTGTAATATGTCATCTGAACTTTCCGCAGCAATACGAACTTTTTTAAAATAAAACTCGTTGTTAGCTCCTTGATAGCCTAGTATGTCAAGAAACGCCATTTTTTACCACCGCCGTAAAACTGAATTTATTCACACACTCCACAACTTTATATAGAATAATTAAAAGTGGTGGGGATAGTTAGTTAATTTGTGGAATGTATTGGAAAATGGCTACTAATAGCTATTGCTAGTTTACAATCAAATTACAAATTGTTAATAATATTAGCACATTGGTGAGTACCAAGTTCTTTTCACTTTAAGACCTAGTGATTTAAGGCATGCTAAATTTTCGGGTGAAATGTGTTGTTGCTTAAAAGTTTTACGTTTAATAATACTTAGGTTTCGAAAGTCCTTTGCTAGGTTGTCTAGCGGTCAACTGCTCTGAATTGTAAATTAACATGGTTCCAAAATGTAATTGTTTTACCACGAAAGTATAATTTTCAGCGAAAGAGATGTTAACTCTTTGACAACCACCGGTAAATAGATAATATTTTGTGTAAGCTCAACTATTTTATACCTTTTAACATGATAAGGTGTATGAGCTGGAGTATAACTCAGCAAATTATATAGCGGTGGTGACGTAACACACAAATGCGGTGGTTGTGTTGCGGTTTTACTGTAGACAATGAATCGGTAGCAATTTACTGTAAACAGTGAATCGGTGGTGACATCTCGCGGTGTTTGTTGAACGCAATATCTAAATTAATCAATCTGGTGACGTTCCTGTTCCCTGCTCTTATAATGGAAGATTATTAAATATCGATTCTAGATAAAATATTGGAAAATTTCGGTCAAAAAATACTATAAATAGAACTGAATTATTAACCGCATGTCATATGTTGGTTAAGTTTCAGTGGATAAACAACAACAGCAACATGCCGATTTGTGGTATTTGTAAATTTCAACCGTCGGTGGTGGTTGTGGTGGCGATGGTCGTGGTGTTGGTTGCAGTGGTGGTGGTATTTGTGGTGGCAACTCATAAAATATTTAAGCGACGTGCTGAGAAATTGGCAGAGTATTGGCAAAATACCTGAACAACACGGTGTTGAGTTAAGTATAAGTGATCTGTGGACCACCTTTGCTGCCACTGATGAAACAATGGATCCGGTGTTGGAGAAGTTGAATAAACTTGGTGCTGGTAAACCATTCAAATCGCTATCTACACACAAGCCGTATGGAACGTGGAAAATTCTTGACGTACGACGCATGGAAACTCGGTATGGGCCAGCGGTTGCGGTGGAACTTGCAGATACTCAAG
Organism: Brachynemurus nebulosus; assembly: GCA_035578155.1. NCBI lineage: Eukaryota > Metazoa > Arthropoda > Insecta > Neuroptera > Myrmeleontidae > Brachynemurus > Brachynemurus nebulosus. The sequence continues at coordinate 16,064,707 of JAPWDM010000002.1, forward strand.
TGTTCCTTCCAAAACGATTCGCGGATTTGGATGAGCAGACCATGCAATGTTTACGTACAGGACAATATTTTATTACATATAAAGGAACTGATTCCAGTGGTTTTTTACATATTGTGGAATTTAGTAAGTAGCTATCACATGTATGATGTTTGGTGTAAGCTTAAGGAAACTGTCAGATGTGAAAATGAATTGATTTACTTTTTAATTTTAATATTGCAAACATGTATTTTATTAAAAATAAATTATTTTACGTATAAATTCTTATATTGTTCTTATTTTACAACACATTAGAACCTCCCAAATTATATCTTGAATTATGATAAGACTCTTAGTAGGTATGGGACCACTTGGCAACGCAATGTAATTGCCTATATTCAGGAGCAAGTACTTTAATGTTGGTTTTGAGTAGGTATGTGGTCACCTGACCATTCATTCATTCATTTTTCTAAACTAATTTTCGAATCGAAAGAGCGTAATGGGGGCAAAATGTGTAAGCCGGATGTCAACCGCTACTTCATGCAGTAAAATGAGCAACTCAGATGTGGTGGTGGCGGCGGCGGCGGTGGTGGTGGTGGTGAAGAATATAAGTAATCGCTAACACAATTACGAATTAATCTTGTAAGACTAGTTGAGCTTTACACATCTATTATAATGTTTGAGTGTACGCATTACTATAAAAGCTTCTCGCGGAAAGATTCTCTTTCACGTCATATAAGAGATACACATATGCGGGAATTTTCACCAAAAAGGTTTGAAAATAGTTACTCTCTTGATCCGCTAAAAAGACAAACATTAGACACGGCTGATGACTTATCTAGTTATGATACCGGGAGGAATGATGTTGATGATGAATTTCTAAACAATAAAGTTGAAGAAGGGTCCAATCCACTTGAACAAAGAATTAAAGCCGCATCAAAAGCAATTCAACCTAAATTTAATAATTTAAGAAATCAAAATAATGTTTACAAACCCAGCGATGAGTCTAAAAACAGGGTTTTAACCACTTCTGATAGTGGAACTGTTATCATTCCCAAGTTCACTATAGCTCTGCAAACTCTTTTGGATATTTTATTAATCAAAGAAACTCAAAATAAAGGTGAGGAATCTAATGAACGAATAGCAATAAAACGTCCAGTCAATTCAACGGACCAAGAGCTACTTGCTAAGCGTATCAAATGCAACGGCTCGGAAAATGCTAATGGGCAATCGAAAAAAATAAAATACTGTCATAATCCTAATACTTTAATAAATGAATTACGACGTTTATACGAGACTTCAGAGATTGGTGAAAAAATACTCAATATTATTCGGAGTTTAGAGGAAAGTAAAACATGTTGTTTAACGCTGACGATAGTGAAGCTTTAATCGAAGAGTTAGATGCTTCAAGAGAAACTACAGTCGGTCAAGAAATATTCTCTATACTTCGTGAACTTCAAAAGGCTGATGTAATTGAGCCACTAGGTGATTGTCTGGATGAAACTGATAAAGAAGATGCTAGCGATTATGATGATGATTAATTTAGATATTGCGTTCAACAAACACCGCGAGATGTCACCACCGATTCATTGTCTACAGTAAATTGCTGCTTCAACTGAATTAATGATAACGTTGTTCATTTCAGCCGCAAACACCGCTGCTATCCCGCCACCATCACACAAACACCACCGCCACCGCGACAACCGCCACACAAACACCACCGCCACCACCACAAAACCGCCACACAAACACCACAACCACCACACAACCGCCACACAACCACCACACAACTGCCACACAAACACCGCCACAACCGCAACACAACCACCGCATTTGTGTGTTACGTCGCCACCGCTATATAATTTGCTGAGTTATACTCCAGCTCATACACCTTATGATGGTTAAAAGGTATAAAGTAGTTGAACTAACACAAAATATTATCTATTTTCCGGTGGTTGTCAAAGAGTTAACATCTCTTTCGCTGAAAATTATACTTTCGTGGTAAAACAATTACATCTTGGAACCATGTTAATTTACAATTCAGCGCAGTTCACCGCTAGACAACCTAGCAAAGGACTTTCGAAACCTAAGATTATTAAACGTAAAACTTTTAAGCAACAACACATTTCACCCGAAAATTTAGCATTCCTTAAATCACTAGGTCTTAAAGTGAAAAGAACTTGGTACTCACCATTGTGCTAATTGTTACCCTGAATTCCCCTATTTTTTACAGGAAGAAGTTACTTTCGTTGACCTATAAAAGTATTGAAAAAAATCTTATTTATTATTCTAATTGAAAAGCATATTTCATGATACACCCTGTATAAGAATACACCCGTATACATGCATTTGTATATTATAATTATATTATGTATTTGTGATGTAAGTTTTAAGATGATATTCTATAAACTTTTGCCTCAAAACTACTAATTTATAAAAAAATTTAGCAAATCTTAATGCTGTTATAATTTTTACATTAAACAACATAGTTAAATTATAGTATACATATTAAGAAATAATCCAAGTATTTATTGTACAGTAAATATATACGAATTTATTTGCAAACATATTATTTTTTGCTAATTAAGCAAATATTTTTCCAATGCTGATAAAAGTGATAAATTATTTTAGTTAGATTTTGTTGACATAAAGACTACAATCATGTACTAGTATTTATAAAATTAAAATTAAATAGCGATATACAGAGTGTATACATAACATATTCTTAATATACAACCGGTCTGAAATCTGGACTCTGGACTCTGGAATCGGGACCCTGGAGTATGAAGTTAGTTTTGCGGCAGCGCTTGGTACAGTGCGCCCCACAAAATTTGGCCGTCTCCCGATTTTCGTTTAAGATGACGCAATTAAGTGAGGCCAAGGTTTTCACGTAATAAGCACAGTACTCTTCAAAAAGTGATCGGACACCTTTTTCGCCAGGGGGTCCACACTTTTGACACGGGAGTGTACCAAAAATTTAAGTACAGTACGGTGTCAAAAGTTTGGGGCCACCCCTTGGGTTAGGGTAATCCCACGTTTTTGACGTGGTAGGGTACCTTTCGTTTAAAATGACGCAATTAAGGCAAGCGCGTGTTGGGGTCAAGGTTTGCACGTACACAAAATAAGTACAGTACGCTTCAAAAAGTGATAGGATACCTTTTTAGCCATGGGGCCCGCATTTTTGACACCGCAGTGTACCAAAAATTTAAGTACACTACGGTTTCAAAAGTTTGGGGCCACCCCCGAGTTAGGGTAACCCCATATTTTTGACGCGGTAATGTACCCCATCTATCAATTTGTAGCCAAAAATTCAGTTTGCGCATGCGTCGGGTTCTAAAATTCAGTCTGCGCATGCGTCGTGTAATAAAATTCAGTCTGCGCATGTGTTAGGTTTCGATTCAAAAACTACGTTAGTGCTGGCGGGTAATGGGTTAACACAAAACCAATTCGTGATGACCAAATCGTGATGACGCATAATGGGTTAACTTGAATTAATTTGGTTGTTGGTGATGACTCATGTATTAGGAATTTCAAGGCCAACAGTATGAGCGAGTGTGGGGTCAAATGTCAACAACAAATTTTAAATACATGTACTCGGTACGTGCCGAGTCAAAGGTCAAGGTTTGCACATCGATACAGTTTGATGACTCATAAGTTCGGAATGTGTAGTACCGTAAAATGGGTTCAATAGGACCGTAAGTCACACGCTTTCAAACATCGTCAAAGGGGTTCAAATTACTCCGTTTTGCGGTGGCCCCGCTCTCTCATAGCTTATCTACTTATGTTTACACCTTACTAAAATTAATAAGAGTTTGCTACAATCGCATAAAAATTACTTTAAACCATATTGAAACAATAATTTTACGTAAATTTCTGCCTGATTGATAATACAGTTATGATTGGAACTTATAAACATAGCATTTTAATCTTAAATAATTTTGCGTATTAATATTTTTTTTTGTTAAAAAAGAATTATTTTGACATATTCTGTCATTTCGTTGTGGAAATATTACAAAATTTTAAGGCGAATCGTTTAAAAAGAGTTAAATTACGTTAAGTTACAGTTTTTCGAAAAAATGTAATAAAATTTTTACATTTTACATAAATACGTGCAACAATTGTATTCGAAAGGTAATTTAAGGGTAAATTTTTTTTTATTTCTTTCACTAATTTATTATTTTCTGTTAGAATTTTATCTTTACGGAAGAAAATCTTGGTCGTCTAATTTGCTTCGATCTAAAAGTATAGCCGCGTATATCAAATGATTATTTAATATTTACAATTTATCAGGACATATTACTATTTTAAAATGAATGGAAAATATATTGAAAAACTGAAATTTATTTAATGAAAGGCATGTATCTGCTCATTTTACCTCAAAAATGTCTGAAAATAGAATATATTTCAATAATTAACCTAGAAAAAGCATATAAGAGGTAAATTTTATGATATTTTTTTTTGAAAATCTATATACATATAATAAAACTGTAACTTTCTGTCTGTCTCTTCACCCATCACGTAAAAACTACTGGACGGATTTTAATGAAATTCCGTGTGATGATAACTTATTACATGGGTCAACAACTAAGATACTTTTTATTCCGGGAAAATGTTTCATTCCCATGGAAAAATGGAAAAACCATTTTGATTATGTACACACATTCCGTAAATTTACATATTTCATAATTTCATAACTATGGTAACAAAAAAATGTAATGTAAATAAATTATGTTGTAGTTTGGAAATTTTTCTGAATTTGAAATTAAAGAAAATGTTGCTAATTGTGTACCGAAAAATACAATAAATACACAATTGTCAATTTGGAAACAATTTAATGCTGTGACGAAGGCACATAGAAAACCCGGTCTCCGCTCGTACGACCGGTCCCAGTTCAAGCGAGCGGCTGCCCGATCCAGGTAATTAATATGTGGGTTAGTTCGTGTGAGACTGGAACTCGCTACGGGAGCCCACCATATAGGTGTCTACCGGGAAAGGAGAGGTGAAAGGGGTGTTTGCAAGGGTTAAATGAAATAAGACTGCTTCGAAATTCCTCGTAGTAAAAACTTAAAATAAATTTATTGTAAGTTAAAGTACACTTATAATTAAAAAAAGTTAAAAAAAACTAAACATTCTAAGGTACATGAATTAAGCAGAATATATATGGGCTTCAGCTACACCCAGTATTTGATCATATTAACTTTCGAGTACAAAGATTTTTTTTTCTTTCTTAGTTTTCTTATACCCAAAACTGATTATAATCTACATAGTATGTAAAAAGCCCTTACTTAAAGATTGTTTATAATTACAAATAAAAAAAAAATAAAAAAAAACGACTAAAATTCACCTAATAATTATTTTAAGTTCAAAACTGATTATAATCTACATATTATTAAAAAAAACCCTTACTTAAAGATTATTTATAATTACAAATGAAAAAAAAAAACGACTCAAATTCATTTAATAATTGGTTTAAGTTCAAAACACAATATTAATTTCTACGCACTAAACGACTATTATTAATATTATTCTACATCTATTTTCAATAGCCCAGTTAACTATTCCAAGAAAAATGAGAAATCCTTCAATATAAATTTTAGCTCACCGATTCGTCTGTGATCTACCGTTAATCGTCGAGCCTCTCTTCTTTTCGTTCTTCCGCTATTTTCGACTTTCCGGTTGTTTCCACACATTCTTCCACACTTCACTACTCTTACAATAACTACCCCACTAACTTCCTTAAACAGACCTTCACTTCTTACACTCTCAACTCCGACTCTCTCTGTTCACACATCTACCCACTCTCGAATCTAACATCCACTCTCTATATCCAATTTCACTACTTCAACTTTCGGTCTCAACTCCATGTGTACATCTCCACAACTAGAGCATGAATACCGGTATTTCGGTACTACCGAAAAACCGGAATACTGAACATTTTTATACGTTTTATAAAACCGGTATCAAAATTTCAAATACTGGTATTTCGGTTTTGGTATTAGCAAAATCAGATACTTTATATAATTACCTATTTTAACTATTTTTACGTTAGATTTACTATTGGTATTGAATGGTTATAGAGTATTTTGTACATAGCAGTATAAGCATGGATCATAAATTATTATTGTGCAATATCTTCAATTTTGTTTAATGTTTTCCAGATATCTAGATGACCAGATACTTATATTCATTCGTATGTTTTTATACATAATTTTTTACAATTCTGGAATACATATTTTTAAGTATTTTTCTGTCGAAAAAAATACAAAATTACCTATGTTTGGGTAAAATATTTTACTATTGTTGAATACTATTGTTAATTCTAATGGTAAGTATTTAAAAAATTCCTTGCTCTGTGTAAATAAAAGAGTGAATTTTAAAAATTGATGTCGATGTATTTTTTAATTTTTTTTTTTTTTTTTTTTTTTTAGAATTTCCACCATGTCTTTGGACTATTTAAGCTGTGATTTTTCACCTTTGTAGTTCCTGTGTATATCTCTTTAAATTAAATGTGCAGTAGAACCAAAGAAAATTTATATTTTATTATTTTTTGTTGTTATTCCGTTTACTTTGTTTTACTATTTTATATTTTGTATTTAGTTTTAGTTAGATTTTTAAAACCTAAAAATGATGGATTTTCTTATTATTACTGTTATATCAATCATTTTCAGTAAAACATATTACCTACTTATACAAAATTGATTTTCATTAAGAGTGGTTTTTAATATTTTTCTTTTTTTCTATACCATTTTCATTCAATACCGAAAAAATATCGAAATACCGGAATTCCGGTATTTTAAATTTTAATACCGAATAAATACCGGTAAAAAAGACATCGGTATTCCAAGCCCTATCCACAATTTTTTTAATCGCGTTACTTGTGCGTTGCTGCATTTTTGCAGCCTTTGCAAATTTTTGCATCTCTGTATACATGCACGTTGATTTGGCGACCAGCGGTATACATAATGACCTCTCTTATTCAAGATCGTTAATTAGGTCGATATGCACCCCGCGAACACCGACTGTACTTAGATCTCTCTTTTCTTAAATTAAGTAACGCGATCAGACCTAATTACACTATTGTCGATAGATATCACTAGGTGCGTGTATATTAATTATTAATCCGATTTATCACAATGCGTTTTGTGTTGCAAGAAACTACAAATTGGAAAAAGAAACTACTCAACGTTTCGCGTGAACAACGTCACGGGTACACCTAGTTTCAAAATAAAATGACGTTTGATAGTAGTGTTACAAATGATTTTTTTTTGCTTTGTAGAATCTGTACTCGCCTTGAAAAAGTCAAACAAGTATTTTAAAAAAATACTTTTTCTTAAAGAAAATATTAAAATTATGTACAAATGCCGTCCTGATAAACTGATATATTTGTCCACCTTATCAAGAAATGAAATTTCGGTAAAAAATGTAATTGACCTGTTTTTTCTCAATTTTCTAACATTAAGTCTAGGGGTGGTTAACTAGGGGGATTGTGTCGACATTTTAATGTAAAATATAGTAATTGTAACAGTTTTCAAAAGAAAGTTTCGATTTTAACAAAAGAAAATTTAAAAAAGTGTTTTAGTTTTGCCAGGATTGCCAAAAAGGGATTGAAATGTTTTTTTTGCAATTCTGGGAATAAAAGACATGATTTTGTCCCTCATAACAGGGAGTAAACTGCCACTTTTAGTCCCAAGGGACTGAAAAATTATTTTGCTTCCACTTTTAAGCCAATCAGCAAACGGAATTTATAGAATGGCACCAGTCAGTAAGTTTAATTTATAGACCACAGCACTTATAAATTTATAAATAAATTAATTTAAACTTATTATGTAGACAAAGGATAACAGAACAGATATATATGTGTCTTGAGGAAATTTTATTTAGAATTAATGTTTACATTTATATTTATATTACTGCAACTCTATTTCTATATATATAAAAGAGAAATACCACTCATACACTCACTCACTCACCTTTCACAAAATCTCCAAAACTACAATACCTACAAACTTGAAATTTGGCATGTAGGTCCTATGGCATTGGATCGTAGGCGCTCGCTAAGAAAAGGTTTTGCAAAATCTTTTGTCAAACCGTCGAAATTTACGAAAAACCGTAAAATATTAATTTTTTATTACTGTAATACTGCAATCTGTGGCCAATTTATCAAAAAATTATACAATTTTTAAATTGTTGCTAAGTGTTTGGAAAAAAATAATTTTTGTAATTTTTAAGTATTAATAAATATTTCTATAGATACCACCTAAAATATTTTTACCTAGGTCTACTATGAAATTACTTATTTACTGTACAAAATACTATTTTCAAAAAATTCAAATAATTGGTTTTGATGAATTTTGACTAAATGTTACACAAACCCTTTTAAAATCTCGGAATACATAAACGTCAGTTTACAATTGATCCCCAGGAGTCTGAAACAATAAAAATTACGCAAAACTAAATGACCAAAAGTACTCTACTCCCGAAAATAAGTATACTGAAAATTTAAATAAATATGGTTGTCTACAGAAAAGTCACAAGTTGTTAAAATTAGGTACCTATATTTCTGAAATAAGAATACGGCTACGCTGGAGTCGATTGACGAGCAGAGCAACTTTCAAAAATTGGTTCACTGGTGGATACGTGATACTTTATATTCTAATATAGACTATTCTAAAGTAAACGGCTGGACGAATCTCTACCAGATTTTGCTGAAATAGTATTGAGATCTTAAAAAATGAAAGCTCTCTAGAATGGATGAATCTTGACCAAATTTTGCTAAAACATTACTGAGGTCATGAAATAAACGAATGTGAAGTTGAAATGACCATCTAGGGTGCTGAGGACCCAAAAATGGTTTAAAAAAGACGGCGAATCTTGATTAAATTTTACTTAAACAATATTGATATTTTGAAAAATTAAGTGAGATTAAAATTATTGCCTAGGTTCAGTAATGTTCTCCAAAACACTCGGACTTCAAAAAAGTTTCGAAATTCAAATACTTCTAAAGTTATCAATATGGATGTTTACGGAAAGTCTCAAGGCATGAAAATTAAATACTGTAGAAACTTGACAATTCATCATGCTCAAGACCGGAGGGGCTATGAATTACAAATACAGACGAATTATGAAGTATGTCTGAAAATGAAAAACAAAGAGAAAAATTAATTAAATATTTTTACTTATTTAAAGAAAGATAACCCTTTATTTCTTTGTTTAATGGAATTTTTACAACTGGGTAGGACACACTTTAATTTTTTTCTATTTAAATTTCAAAAGTTAATTAGAAAAACAACTACACTACGTACATTTTTTTTAGGAGCGACGAATTTTTATAGAATATGATGACTTACAGAGTGACGAAATATCGAGTTTCCACTGTACACTATAAATATGAATATATATATATATATATATATATATATATATATATATATATATATATATATATATATATTCATATTTATAGTGTACAGTGGAAAGTATATATATATATATATATATATATATATATATATATATATATATATATATATATATATAGTTAAATTATCGAGATGATAATTTAAGTTTTTAAAAAATTTTATTATCCCAAATTAAAGTACAATATGCTTTTGTACCAACACGGAGTTATCTTTAAAATATCTTTAAATTGACGCAACAAGACTGATTTCTTTTGTGAAGTTCCTCTATTTATATCTTTTTATGATTGTTCTAGAATAATCAGTCAGAGTTGGTGGTTCCAGGAATGAAATATTTGAATGAATAATATTTAAAATTACTACAATGTATTAAAATTATAATTAAAACAATGAAATTAAAGATTGTGCTAAATTAGCGTTTTATAACAATTAAAAAAAAAAAAAAAATATATATATATATATATATATATATATATATATATATATATATATATATATATATATATATATATATTAAGATCACATTGGACGAACGGAGCGGAACACTAGAAGAAACTGATTTTATAAAGAAATTTAGAATATTTAATTTAAATGCAAAGTGAGTTCAAAATTAACCCCCAACACTATCTAATAGGATTAAGATTAAACGGTTGGATTTTGACAATATCTTATGAAAATTAAATATGCTATGGAAATATGAATATGGTTAATTTAGGGTTATTAGGCGAGAGTTATGCTCATAATTTTAGAATATCAAATTTTAATGAACCTGGGGGTCAGAATTGTCCATCAGGGCCATCAAATAAGCCCCAAATTAATTGTGATATTAAAATTGTCCCCTACTGTCTTGGTGCCCCAAGAAAGGTCTAAAATAGAAAGACTCCTAAAACTACCTATTGATACGGGTATTTAGGTACATAAAGGTGCGGAAATTAGCCATGCTATTGAAATATGAAGATTCCTACTTTAGAGTCGTTTGACGAGCGGAGCCAGGCATTATAAATAATTGATGTACAGAATTTCCGAATATCTAATTTAAAATTGATCTAATCATTTGACCAATAATTAAGATAATTTTACGTGGGTGAAAACACGGGCCACAGCTAGTTTTAATATATAATACATAATTTATACTATATGATAATATTATATGAATCAAGTATACTTTGAAGAAGTGAACCATATTATTATACGTATAAAATATTTAAATTGCGTAGCAACGTTTGTCAACAAAATTTATTTAGTAACGCCATTTGCATTAGAAATTTTGCATGTAAAACTTCAAATTATTACTTTTTGATTTAAATTTAAAAAAAAAAAAAAAAAACTGGATATATAAATCTGGAAAATAAATGATTATTTAAGCTGGGAGATTCATTTCCATTAAGGGTTAATTCAAAAGTCGATTTCACATCCTTTTGTCTGAAAATTTGGTTTGCTATATCTTTTTTATTATTAATTGAATCTTCAACATAGCCTTTTGCCACTGTCGAAGATTTCCACTCCCCATGTCGTTTGACAATGTCGATGTTTGCCCCCAAATCTGCTAATAAAGATGCAGATGTACGCCTGAAACAATTCCCAGTGCATGAAGATGGATTTTCCAGTCTTAAAAACGTGGGTACATTTTGAGGTAGTTTGGCAAATGCACCCATTGGTTTTGATTTTTCATAAAAGAATGCTAGCGATACAATCTTCATTATAATAATTCTGCAATTTTCTTTCACTGCACCATGTAATAAATATTTTATATTACTCTTCATATATTTTTTTGATTTTTTTGGTAGCCGTTCTTCTACAGCCCTATAAGCAACCTTTTCTATATCAAATTGATCGAAGTTATCCAGTATTTTTTCTTTTTTTTTAAATTTAAATCAAAAAGTAATAATTTGAAATTTTACATGCAAAATTTCTAATGCAAATGGCGTTACTAAATAAATTTTGTTGACAAACGTTGCTACGCAATTTAAATATTTTATACGTATAATAATATGGTTCACTTCTTCAAAGTATACTTGATTCATATAATATTATCATATAGTATAAATTATGTATTAAGAATTTTTTTTTTATTGTTATTTGATATTTATAACTTGAAATAATCTGAAATTCCAAAAAATAGTATATACTCCACGAGACTAAAGTGTTTATTTTGATCCTTCCTGTAAATTGTTGCCCTCTGGCCTTACAGGCCCTCTGGCAACAAACTGCACACTCGGGATTAAAACTCACACTTTAGCCCCTAACATACTATTGGATGTTGCTATATACAAAAATATGAATGTGTTAAGTAGGGTAGACCGGGGTTATTTGGGCAATGAAATTTGTAAGAGGTAATTTGAGCAATACTTTATTTAATATGTTATGGAATATGCCTAATTTTATTTAAATAAAAAGCATCGCTAATATTTGTTGTACTTTTATTTTTTAAATAAAACGCCGCGACGTTTTTTATTTTTGTTTTTCAGATTTGCAAGTATAAATAAGTTTATTTTTTTTAAATAAAAAGTAGCGACATTTTCAATTTTAAGCGACATTTTATTAATTATATAACTCTTTTTTTGATTTGACTGGTTTTGGTGTTATATAAATCTTTCTTTTATATACAGAAGTTGTATTAATTTCGATACCATTTTCTCGCTGACCGACACGGTGAACAGTACTGTTCAGTTTTTCATTGTTACTTAAAATTTTCTAGTGTATATTTTCAAAGTTATAATGGCATATAAAATTAATAATTTAAAATTAATAAATGAAGTTGAAAAGCGACCCATTATATGGGACACGCAAAGGATACATAGTGATATATATAACAGAAAATTGGCTTGGAATCAAATCATAAATTGTTTTTCCAACGAAGAAGTAAATTTTAATAACAAAAAAAAATTTGGAGAATTCTGACAGAAACGTTGGAAAAATATTAAGGACAGATATTTTGTAGTAATAAAACAAAAAAAATTAAATCCTGAAAAGAAAAGAAAACCATATAAATATGCAAATCAACTACAATTTTTAATTAAAAAAACGCAAAAATTAAATAAAAACGAAAATTTATTGGAAACGAAAAATAAAACGTTTAATGACGAAAATGAAAAATTTCTGTTATCTTTGTTGCCAACATTAAAAACATTTTCAGAAGATTTAAATAAAAATTTAAAACTCGAAATAATGGAATTGATAGAAAAATATGATATAATTTCGAAAAATGAAAAACAATCGTTATCAGTATCAGAAGATACCGTAGCTGAAAAAATAAAACCGCAGGAAATTTTATTACAATCGCCACCGAATTTTCAATCTAATATTTTACCAACTGAATCATCAGTACAAGTTCATTCACCAACTACCGAACAACCGGAGTACATGTCTGTTGTTCGAACACCAATTTATAGTTCTACATCAACGGATTCAATTGATTCTTATTTATCCAATTTTTTTACTACAGAGTATACTGAATTTCCTTAACCCTTAACTGGTCTACTCACTTTTTGAAACATAACTAGTCTACTGGAGTACAAAAGTTATTTTCTTAAATTATTTGTTAATCTGCTTTGAAAATAGAAAAATATTATTAAAAAAAAAATATTATTATTAAAAATTTTCCTGTGTTCATAACATGTTTTATTTAATCGTTTTCACAAATATTGTTCCTGGAAATATCTAGGAATATGAAATCAGAATTTAAATAGTAATAAAGTAAAAAAAACAGAAAAAAATAGAATCGAAATATTAATTTAAAAATAAAATTGTATTTTTGCATATTTCAGAAAATTAAGTTACTTATATCTGTTTACACATAAATTAAATTTAATTAATTAATTAATTACCTTTATTTTGGTTAATTATTTTAAATAAGATTATCAGTCTACTGGGATACAAAAAAACTAAATCGTTAATAACTGAAATTAAAAGTTTGTAAAGAAAATGTAATCACACATCAAATTGAACTACTTAATCTCATTTGGGAATACATGGTGGTTACAGTTCAGTAATAGCGATTATAAAAAAATTATTTAGAAAAAAATAAAATAAAATTGCATTTGTAATTCTGTAGACCAATTAAGGGTTAAATTTATCACCGTGTCCGTCATCGATTGAATGGTCAAAATTTGTATCATTTATAAATAAGTAAGTACAATTTTTTTCATTAACAAAACTATGATTAAGATCTTTTATTAAATTTTTGTTTTTTATTCCTTTTAGATATGAGAAATTATAAACGCAAAACCGAAAGAGGTCTTATACCTATGGAAAAATTTAATGACGCCGCAAGAACAATAATTTTTGGGAACAAAAGTATAAATGCTGCTTCAAAGGAATTTAATATTAAACGTACGACGCTAACGCGTTATTTAACTAAATTGAAAGCATATAAAAATAAGGAAACGCAAGATTTACCGACAATGGGCTATAAAAAACCTCGACAAGTATTTTCTAAGGACCAGGAAATTGCATTAAAAGATTATTTACTACAAATGGCTTCGATATTTTATGGATTGACTCCAAAAGATGTTCGTCAGCTTGCTTATGAGTGTGCTGAAAAATTTAATATTAAAATGCCTGAAACATGGAAACTTAATAAAATAGCTGGCAAAGAGTGGCTTTCTAGTTTTCTAAAAAGGAATCGAGAGTTGTCAATTAGAAAACCCGAACCAACAAGCATCGGACGAGCGACATCGTTTAATATTGAAAATGTAAAACCATTTTTCACTCAGTTAGCTGAAGTTATGAATAAATATCAATTTACCGCATCAAACATTTGGAATATAGATGAAACTGGAATTTCCACAGTACTTAAACCTACTAAAATAATTGCTGCGAAAGGTAAAAAAAATGTTGGCTCCATAACTTCTGCTGAACGGGGTACTAATGTGACACTAATATGTGCTGTTTCCGCAAACGGAAATACAGTGCCTCCTATGTTCGTATTTCCACGAAAAAATATAAAAATCATTTTATTAATAATGGACCAAAAGGTTGTATTGGTGCAGGCAATTCAAGCGGCTGGGTAACAAATGAAGAATTTTTTATGTACATGCAACATTTCATCGCACACGTTAAACCATCTATTAATAATCCAGTATTACTCGTATTAGATAATCATTCCTCACATTTACATGTACCAACCTTAAACTTAGCGAAAGATAATGGGATCGTAATGTTATCATTTCCACCACATTGTAGCCATAAATTACAACCACTTGATGTGGCTGTGTATGGACCATTTAAGAAATATGCTTCAACTGCAAAAGATTTATGGTTGCGAAATAATCCAGGTAAAACGATAACAATATATGATATCCCAAAAATAGTAGCAGATTCATTACAATTAGCTACAACTAGTACAAATATCATAAAAGGATTTAAAAAGACTGGAATATTTCCATATAATGAAAATATTTTTACTCAAGATGATTTCGCTCCGTCATTCGTAACTGATCCCGCAGAATCGCAAATTTTAACATCATCGATAATGAATACTCAATCAAATTCAACGCCTACAATATTTTCTCCAGAAATAGTTCGACCCTACCCAAGGGCTGTTTCTAAAGAACAGAGTCAAACTAAAAGGAAAAGAAAATCTACTGTTTTAACCGATACAAGAGAAATAAAAACATTAGAGAAAGAACAAAATATAGCAAAAAAGCGTAAAAAAGTTACTAAAAAAATTGATATTTGTATTAATAGTAATTGCTTAATATTATTATCAAGGATTTCTTGCTTAATATGCAATGAACTATTTTCAAAAAGTCTCCCCAAAGAACCGTGGATTGAATGTCAGTTATGCAAAAACTGGGCTCATATTAAATGCGTGCTTAATACTGGTGATACATATATATATGTATTAATTGTGAAAATATTGCCATATAATTGTTTAAAAATAATTATTTATAAATGATACAATTTTTTTTTTTTTAATACTGTATAATAAAGTTTTTATTTATATTATTTTCCAAATAAAAAGTATAAAATTGAAAATAATGTTTTATTATATATTATTTACCCTTTATTCACTAACAAATAACATATTAAGAAATATAAAGCATTATTGTTATATTATTTTACAACATTTAAAACTTCTGAATATAAAGAATATATTGGATGGATAATTAATAGGATAGATTGGATGTGGAAAGTATATTTAGAGGTAACTATGAAATAAAAAAAAGCTTTTAAGTACAGTAATAAAGTATATTTATTATTAAATCAAATTAGTTTTATACATTATCAATAAAATTTACCTTATCATTAATAAATGGGACAAATTTAACGTGGAAGGTATATCTAAATGTAGCTGTAAAATAAAAAAAAACCCTTTCAGTGTAGTAATAAAATATATTTATTAATAAATCAAATTAGAATTATACATTATATTTACTAGTATTACTAGTAAAACTATATATTTACAAATATCGTATCCACAATCAGACAACGACCATACCATGTTGAAAACACCGGTTCTCGTTCGATCACCGAAGTTAAGCAACATCGAGCATGGTAAGTACTTTCATGGGTGACCAGTTATGGAACGCCATGTGTTGTTGTCAATAATTTTCCTTTTTTTACATCTATAAGTAATTGATTAATGTAATTAATCAGTTTGTGTACGCTGCTTCGGAATTCAATATTCAATATCCAATATTCAATAAATTATAAACAAATCCAAACTAATCAAATCCAACATAAGACCTATCATATAATAATAGGTAAAATTAGCTAACAGGTTCAATTAGTGACACTTATCGTTAAGTAAAATTAATCTACATAAAATACTAGTTAATAGGTTAAATTGGTAACACTTATTGTTAAAAAACATTAATCTACAT